>CAUYLG010038227.1:0-42817 GCA_963573385.1 Cacajao melanocephalus | reverse complement strand
GAAAATTAACAAGGACATTTATGACTTGAATTCAGACCTGGAACAAGTAAACTCAACAAATATTTATAGAATTCTCCACCCCAAATGCATAAAACATACATTTTTCTCAGTATTATATTACACCTATTCTAAAAGTGACCACATAATTGGAAGTAAATCGCTTTTCAGCAATTGCATAGTATTTCACAGATTCAAATGAAATATTGGTTGGCTGTTTGTTTGTTATTTTCTTCCCTTATTCCTTCCTGTCTCCGTTGTTAAGCACAATTATTGGCATAAAAGAGGTCTTTAATACCTATTTTTAGATTGTATTCCAACCTGGGCAATAGAGCAAGACTCCTGTTCCCTCTCCTCCTTTTTCTTCCTTTCTTTCTTTCATAAAAAAAAAAAGATAAACTTTATATATATATATATATGTGTGTATATATATATAATTTATCTTTTTATATCATATAATGATTTTATAAAACTTGGTTTTGTTGCTGAATAGTATATTATGAATGTCTTTTAGACATCATGTTTTATGGTGTTTTAGAAGATATGTATTATTTCAGCTTAGAAATGGGCCGTCCTTCATTCAACCCATCTACTATTATTAGAGACATATAGCTCATTTTCAATTATATGTGAGTACAAGTTCAGTATCTCTTATCTGAAATGCCTGGAACTAGAAAGTGTTTTGGATTTAGGAATTTTTTGGATTTTGGAATATTTGCATTATGCCTGTTGATTATCCCAAATCCAAAAATCTGAGTGTCATGTCAATATTCAAAAAGTTTTGGATTTTGTAGCATTTTTGATTTCAGATTTTTTAATTTGGGATGCTCAATCTGTATAAATAATGCTTATTGCAGAGAAATCTTTTATAAACATCCTTACTCATTTCTTTAAGATAAATTCCTAAGTGTGGAATTATTGAGTCTAAGGATCTAAGGATATAATTTTTTTTTTTGAGATGGAGTCTTAATCTGTTGCCCAGGCTGGAGTGCAGTGGTGCAATCTCAGCCCACTGCAACCTCTGCCTCCTGGGTTTAAGTGATTCTCCTGCCTCAGCCTCCTGAGTAGCTGGGACTACAGGTGTGTGCCATCATGCCTGGCAAATTTTTGTATTTTTTTTTAGTAGAGATGGGGTTTCACCATGCTGGCCAGGCTGGTCTCGAACTCCTGACCTTGTGATCCACCTGCCTTAGCCTCCCAAAGTGTTAGGATTATAGGCGTGAGCCACCACACCCAGCCGGATATAAATATTTTTAGACCGACTTGCCCTCTTATGAGGTCACAACAGTTTACACTCCAACGGCAGTGCCTCAGAATAAAACCTCCATAGATATTTGTAAAATTATATTTAAGGGTCTCCCATATAAGGTATTATAGTATGAAGCCAGTTAGCACCCATGGTGGTGGTTTATTTCAATGTAGTTAAAATATTGTCAGTGTTACCTGTATGGTACCAGAAGTCTCAGCCATTCCTTTCATTGCTTGCATTTTCTCACTTCATGCTCTGGGAAGTGCATGAGAACCACAAAAAGTACTCAGCTTTATGAAGTTTATTTCAAGGTATAGTATTTTGGTGAATATAAGTGCAATGCTTTTCAAAGTTTATCATGCAAATGAATCACCTGAGAATTTTGTGAAAAAACAGATTCTGATTTATTAGGTCTGGGGCAGAGCTTGAGATTCAGCAGTTCTAATTCCCAGTTATACTAATGCGGCTGGTCTGCAGGCCACATGTTGATTAGCAAGGACTTAGGAAGCCATGACCCCTTAAAAGGGTATCAGGCCTGAAATTGTGAAGGGGTCTCTGACTCATCAGCTGATTTTCAAAAATTATTAACCATCTAATTTTTATAAGGTACAGAGAGATATTTCCACTGGTTGAGGAAGAAAAGAATGTGTTTTCCTGAAATAGGGTTTCTTCACAATATAAGGCAATTGATGATGAATGATATAGATAATAGATATAATGGGAATTCCAAGGATAAATGGATCACTGAAGTAGTAACTGATATCTTGAAATAGGAGTCAGTATGGGACTTTTGATGTATGTTAAATGTTGAAAGATTCAAACAATATTCCTAGTTCTACTCCTTACTTACCAGCTGACCTAGCTAAACTAGCATCTGGTTTAGTTCTCTGGGCATTAATTTTAAAATTTATCTTATCAGTATTAATATTTTGGATCAGACTTATGTTAACCAAGTTCTAATAGACCTTATTAGGACTCTTACAGTGTCTGGAGCCCATCTGCTATTAAGAAGAAAAAAATTACTGCAAAAATAACCCTACAGAATGTTGTGAGGCAGAGGAAATTCATTTTCAATTTAAATTACAATGAAGAAATTTTTCAGTAACTTCTGTGTCTCTGTCCCATATTTCTTATCATCCTTTTTCTTTATTAGGGTCATGAAAAATGTGCCTTGTTAATACTTGACAAGATACAAGATGAGAGCCTTATTAATACAAAAAATAATGCACTGCAGACGTAAGTGTAACTACTAATGTTGGACTTGAACCCAGAGTCATAGTCATTTATTCTACAAATATAAAGAGCCTGCTATGTGCCAGACTAGCTCTGGGGAGCACAGTGGTGAAAGATGCAGACCTGGCTTCCCCTGCATGAAGGTGACAGTCACATACCTACAAGTGCTGACCAAGCTAGACCATTTTAGTTAGAAGCTTTCTTTTGATATGTCTTTATAGAACTTTGTGAGGTCTGTGTTTCTCTTTGCTGATATTTCTGGGACAATATTATAAATTTAGCGGGCTGTTAGAAAAATCTTATGGACTGACATATTTGGGGAAACTATTTGTATTATGTATTAGCATTATGTATTCTGACTGGAAAATGACAGTTTTACAAATCAGGTTCCCAGAATACATTTGAAGAGTTTCTAAGCTATTTGTCTTGATTATATTTTAATATAATTCAGTGTAACCCTCAGTGTGAAAGATCTAAAAGCTGTTTCATTTTCTGCTTTAGGAAATTATTTATGCATTTGCTTTAAAGGCAAAGGAATTTTTTTCATTTAAGATTCTTAAGCTGGGCATGGTGGCTCATGCCTGTAATCCCAGCACTTTGGGAGGCCGAGGCAGGTAGATTACTTAAGGCCAGGAGTTCATGACCAGCCTGGCCAATATGTTGGAACCCCATCTCTACTAAAAATACAAAATAATAATAACTGGGCATGGTGGTGGGCACCTGTCATCTCAGCTACTTGGGAGGCTGAGGCAGGAGAATCACTTGAACCTGGGAGGTGGAAGTTGCAGTGAGCTGAGATTGTGCCACTGCACTCCAGCCTGGGCAACAAGAGTGAGACTCTGTCTCAAAGAAGAAGATTGTTGGCTGGGTATAATGGCTCATGCCTGTAATCCCAGCACTTTGGGAGGCCGAGGCAGGCAGATCACTTGATCCCAGGAGTTTGAGACCAGCCTGGCCAGCATGATGAAACCCCTTCTCTACACAAAATTTAAAAAATTAGCCAGCCATGGTGGTTTGCACCGGTACTCCCAACTACTCAGGAGACTGAGGTGGGAGGATCACTTGAGCCCAGCAAGAGGTCAAGACTGCAGTGAGCTGTGATCATGCCACTGCACTCCAGCCTGGGTGACAGAGTGAGACCCTGTCCCCCCCCCCAAAAAAAAGGATTCTTATGCAATTTGTAGCACAATATACGAGTTTGACATAATTCTTTTTTTTTCTTTTGAGACAGAGTCTTGCTCTGTCACCCCAGGCTGCAGTGCAGTGGCACCATCTTGGCTCACTGCAACCTCTGTCTCCTGGGTTCAAGTGATTCTCCTGCCTCTGCCTCCCAAGTAGCTGGGATTACAGGCACCTGCCACCACGCCCAGCTAATTTCTGTATTTTTAGTAGAGTCAGGATTTCACTGTGTTGACCAGGTTGGTCTCAATCTCCTGACCTCAGGTGATCTGCCCTCCTCAGCCTCCCAAAGTGTTGGAATTACAGGCGTGAGCCACCATACCCAGTTGACATAATTCTTTAAGGTATTATAAATTCAGTAAAACATCTGTGTGCATTTAGTAGTAACAAGGAGGTTTGAGATTAAACACATATATGGGTGACATTAATACCAGTCATATTGTTGAACTGTGTGAAACAGTGATTCAAATTCTGTGTTAGAAATCAAGCAGTAAAAATCCTTCTGCAAAACACACCAAAGCTTGAGTTATTCATCTGTCTTCCTATTTACTGTCATTGAGATTGTTTGAGAGGCAGCAAGATCTGGGCCAAATGCACAAGAACAGTTGGATCAGTAGCATCTGGAAAAGATCTAGTCAGCAATTTTTTTTTAAGTAAAAACATCCATATACTAGTTGTGGATTCTTAAGTATTTCTTCCTTTTTGTGATATGGGCCAATGAAAATGCCACATTCTCGCCCAAATATGTACCACAACTGATGCTCTGTCTTGTGTTTTTCAGACCCCTCCACGTTGCTGCGCGCAATGGCTTGAAGGTGGTAGTTGAGGAGTTGCTAGCCAAAGGGGCCTGTGTGCTTGCTGTAGATGAAAATGGTAAGTTGAAAAAGTCAACAGCGACTGCAGGTACCTCCTGTAAGCTAGTTGAAGCCAGAGGAAAATGAGAAAGATACGAGCTAGTTTAAAAGGCAGTTAAGAATTCTGTCCCCGTTGGAAGTCCCATGTGTGTGAGAAATGAAGCAAGGATAACTTGTCCTGTCTGTGTTTTTGTAAATCAGTCTACCTGTAGCCCACCAGTGCTGTCCATTTTGCACGTAATGCCAGCAGCTGGTCTCTAACTCCTCAGCACCGTGGTTAAAATATTTTAGACACACTAAAAGGGTTTCAAGTTGGCATTCGAACTTTTCACAGCCAGTGCTGAAGAGTTAGGGATTACACATGTTATTAGTGCATGCTCAAGGGCTCAAATAAAAACCTAGATCTTTGAGTGTATTTAAGTTCATTCTGAGATCAAGCTTTTTTTTTTTTTTTTCTTTTAGTAAAGATCAGAACTAATATTCCCAGTATGGAAATTTGAGGAACGAGAGTAAAATTTCTTAATTAATGTCTAGGACTGAAGCTTCCCCTGATCTGTATAATGTTCCTTTTCTAATGAACTAAATCTTAACAGAAGCTTTCTACTCTGCTTCCTAAGAAATTTTGAAAGCAAATGGCTACTAGAATTGTACTAAACTGCCATTTTAAGCACAATGCCTATTAACCTTAGGGAGCAAAAAAGGGACTTCTGGATATTTATGTAATTTTTTAAATGTGGCATTTAATTAAAGTATTATAATGTGTTAATGTAACTCAACTGCTTATTACAGGTATTGGAATTAGCAGCTCATGCCTATTTCTCAGAAGTAAGCAGCCATATTGACATCATTAGCTAACTCTTACTAGTTTTGATCTTGCAGCCCCATTTATCCTAGCATGTACCCTGCTCTGTCCCCTACCTGACTCATCTAGGAAGTGCAGAAAGTTCTCTTTTACTCCATCTCCTTGGTTTTCCTGCCTCACCTTCCCTTACCCTATTATTGCTACTGTAGACTTAGGGTTGGCATGCAGAGACCCACAGTTTTTCTCCAAAATGGTCAAAGAGAATAGAATAAATTAGTTTTGCTTTTCCTTGGTGTAAATCTGCTGCATTGAAGGTTTGTTCAGTTGATAGCAACCTTAGGAATAAGAGCCCTGGGTTGGTGCGGACCTGCATCCCAAAGGCCTGGGAACATTTGGGGCAATTTTGTACAGCAGTGCAACCATAATTCCTTTACTCATCCCGGAACTTTGTAGAATGGAATGTTAAACTACCTGTCCATTCTCATTTGTTTGAGAAAAAGGAATGATGTCTGAAAGGGCAGGATGAGGAGAGCAGGTAATGATAAACAAAACAACAAAATGTTGAATTTTATTGAGCCATTCCTCTGAATGACTGAGCGAGTGCCCTACTCACTGCGTAGTGGGAACTTTGGCCAGCCAAGAAGGCAGCTAACCCTTTCAGGCTAGTAGAATAAAGGTTGGATAAGGGAAATAATCAACTCAAAGACTTAATATGCCTCCCCAAAGAGCCTGTATTATGAGTTAAGGCAGTTTTCTTATCTGGACTGGACCCACTGAGTCTAAATAGTAGAGAATAACATGGTTCTAAGTATAACAAGCATAGTAATTTTCTCACATCCATTACATTTTAGATTTGGGACTTTGGTTGGTGAGTGGCCATTTTTAAATATTCTGTTAGGCCAGGTGTGATGGATCAGGCCTATAATCCCAGGACTTTGAGAAGCCAAGGTCAGAGGATCGCTTGACCCGGGAGTTAAATAGCAGCCTAGGAAACATAGCAAGAGCTCGACTCTATTAAAAAAAAAAAATCAGCCGGACATAGTAGCACACATCTACAGTCCCAGCTACTCGGGAGGCTGAGGTGGGAGGATTGCCTGAGCCCAGAAGACAAGGCTTCAGTGAGATCAAGGCCCATGCCACTACAATCCAGCCTGGGCGACAGAGTGAAACCCCGTCAAAAAAACAAAAACCAAAACAAAAAAGTTGGTAAATTTCTCCTAAATGATAGTAAATTTTTAATTACAAACAAAGTGCTTTCCTGTGTCTGATCTACTGAAATGATTCCATTTTTCTAAAACCAATTATTGGTGTCTACTTTCTAGGAAGCATATATGACATGACAAAACTTCATTATTCACTTTTGCAGTCTAATTTTCAATACCTTTTCTAGGACACACAATTACCTAACAATGGAAAGTCATTGTTCTCAGAATGAGAGTTCTTCTCAGGCCCAGGCCTGAGGCTCATGGTGTGCGTGTGCTCTCAGGCGGAAACATCTTCCTGATTGTCCTGTTGCTGTTCATTGTGGAATTGTGTCCCACACCCACCCCCTCATGTTTCTGTTCACTAAATGAAGGCTGGAATCCTGCCTAACTTTGGATAATATCGTGCTTGTCATAGTCATATGAGCTGAAAACAAAAATAAAAAGCCCTCCATAAAATGTCTCCCCCTCCCTCTCCCCTCTAGCCTCACCCCTAGCATGACTTGTGAGAAGTAACTCCTCCTTTTACCTGGCATGATTTCTAACTCAACATACACCTCCACCTGTGAGATCATCCGAGATGTACTGTGGAATGCTCGTGCTTCCTCTAGACTCCCCAGGACTAACCACTGCCTTGTCTGCATTTACGCCCAGGTCATACCCCGGCCCTGGCTTGTGCTCCTAACAAAGACGTGGCTGACTGCCTGGCCCTCATTTTGGCTACCATGATGCCTTTTTCTCCTTCCAGTACAATGACGGCCGTCAACTTCGTTTGTTTAAAAAAAGACAATTTGAGCAGGACGACCCTCTCCAATCTGGGTAGCATGGTTAGCCTGTGCAGTAACAACGTAGGCTCAGAGGATGGGTACAATGAAAATGATTCTGATTCGGAAACGTTTTGACTTTGGACTGTAGAAGCTTTTCCTTGATCACCTGTGTTGGAGGAAGGGAAAGAAGCTTGAATTCCAGGTTCATGTTGTATTCAAGTATTATTTGGGGCCTGGGCTTCCAGAAGTTAGTAGAGAAGGAATTAATCGAGGGAGGGCAGTGAGGCTGTTGGGTGGAACACTCACACAGATGGCCTCAGTTTGGTTTTGTTCCACATTTTGTTTAGATCTAAGATACATCTGTGAAAGTCTACCTCTCATTTTAAGTAAAGACTAAAAGATGTATTTAATTCCTGTTCTTCAGGGATAATGCAACAGAGAGGCAGCTGTTCACTATGAATAATTTTTCTTTTCATGTATTTAGCAGTGAGTTCTCAGAAGTATATCAGTGTGACATTCATGTCCCCGGGGAGGGAAGGGAAGAGGCAGATAGGAAATGCCTCAAACCTCTTCTCACTTTGATGTTTACTTCCTCACTAGAAGCCAAAGGTAAAAAGGTGTTTGTCTTCAGAAATAATGCCTATAATAATCTTTTTAGAGAGTCCAACTATTTATATCCTCTCTATAGCAAGCATTTAAATATCCAGAACTTCTTTCTGAGGATCTCTGTTAAAGTTGCCAGATTAATTGAAAAACTGAACTTGCTTTTTTTGTTTAACACAGTGTTCCCTATAACAAGCCTGTGACTAATTTTCACTTAAGTGATTGAACCCAAATTTATCTAGTAACATTTCAGGTGAAATAATATTGCACCAGAACTTTGACACAATATGCAAAATTAACATGAAACTACCCTTTGTTAGTTCCCTCTTAAATCAAAATACTAACTTTAAAAAACATCAGAATCATCAGCGTTGTTCATCAGTAGTAAACTAAGTTTCTCAGTCAAGGTCATGCCATGTGAGTGAAAAGTGTAACTGCAAAAAGGAATAAAAAAGTGAAAGCAGAAAGGAGAAATGAGTGATTTAGAATGTAAAGCCAATTGCCAGTTGCTTGATGGTGAAATCAACATAGTGAATACTGTGTCTGCTCCCTCTGCCAAAGCTTCTAGGTCAAATGGACCCCGTTCCACACCTGGAACAGCTATACAAAAAGAAGAATGAGACTCTTTAAAAATTATGCACATGTACACACACACATATATGTGTGCATGTATATATGTATATATATATATGTGTGTGTGTGTGTATGTAGTTCATCAGCCCAGCTACACATGAGGACCAAAATGCTTCAGTCTAAAATGGAAGATTTACATTTTTTTCCTTCAAAATGCAACTGAGAACTGAAGTAGCTTTTCTATGGAGTTAAAATGTAATCTTTTTGTGTACCAGTCTTTGTTGTATTTTATATTTCTTATGACACAGATTTCTAGTTGACAGCTTAACATTTGTGACTGATGATGTGTTGACCATGGGGTTTTGTTTTGTTTTGTTTTTTGCCAAACTAGAGAAAATGTCCATATACTTTTGATGTAAATGTGTTTATATTTATTTGAAATGAAACAAATGGCAAGGAAACATCCATTATTTGTTCTCTATTTTAATTGCTATGTATCTTATTTAGAATAACAAAAGTGGAAAAACACATTTGACCCTGGGCTAGCCAAAAGCCCTAAGGCCAACCCAGCATTTCCACTGCTAAGATTTCTAGCTGACCCTCAGGTTCTTCCGCGTTGGTTAGAGACGGCTACCACAATCTGTAGCCAGTTGAGTTTAGAAGACATTGCAGTCTGGATGCTCTTCTGTGAAGTAAAAACTCAAATGTGTAGTGGATCATATACACAAAGGCAGCCCAAAGAAATATCGAGAAATTACCCTAAGTACACTGAAAAGCTCACATAGCCTCAGTAACCTAATGTGAAACGATGGCAGCGTGTGGGCACATGTGCCAAGAGGAGAAATAAAAATCACCAGCTCAAGTGCAATTTTCTACTTGAGGAAGAGACAGGAAAGAAATGTGTCGAATTAGAGCAGGACTCTCTGACATTTTATAATGAGTTCCATTTCCACCCTGGAAATTTCTATTTTATAGTATATGCGAGATATTTCAAAAATAGCGTTCTATCGTATCTGGATCAAAGACAGATAACTGTATTATATTTTTCATCTAGCTGTAAAACTTTAATCTTACTTAATATCCGGGATTTAATTAAAACTCCTGTTGGGTTCTTCACAAATGAGAACTTGTTCGAAGGACTTATTGAACTGGTATTAATTTTGCTGAAAATTTCCCACACCACCCCCATTGTTTTTTGAATTCTTGATGTTGTACTCCCCTCCTTCTATCCTTTTTGTTTGTTTAGAGAAGATGAATTTTTAAAAAGCAGATAAATTGCTAATAAGCAATAATGACCTTATCTTTACCAAAACACTGAAAATTAAGAGCGATCCAGTGTTGAAAAAGCACAATATACTGCGGTGTCTTTTTCTAGAAGTGAATGGAAATCTTGCTCAGTTGGCATTTCAAGCAGGAAATGAAATGCCTGCTTTAATGGCAAAGCAGCATTAACATTTTTCCTGTCAAGTAGCAGAGTACAAGGATCATTTCAGCAAAGCAGTGACTCACCATGAGACGTTATCTCCATGGAGCTGCGTTTTGACTTCTTCCCACTCTCTTACTCATAGGAGGAGGATAAAAGAACAAAATGAAATCATGCTCACAAAGAACTGTACATTACATCAATTGATCTCTCTCTCTTTCTCGCTTTCTTTCTCCCTTCCCCCAAGACTAAATTTTTTTTTAAGAAGTGACTTTAAAAACTATCATTTCTGTGTTTTAATGACATCTCTTAGAAATAAAATTATGTCTGCACCACAGCTTTCTAAGAAAAAACAAGATGTGTTTTTACCTGAGTCTTAGTTGCTTGGTGCTTTTACGTAAGTGTGTTATTTTTAGACTATTTTAACCACAGCCACAGGGATCATGTTTCATTGCATTTACTTATTTGCCAGTGTCTGCCTGTCTTTGGTAAATGCATTACTATCTCCAAATTGCCTAAAATCTGCTATGATTCTACAGTAAATAGCTCAGGGGATTTCTATTTATCACTACTAAAAGGGCACCATACTATGTTTTGGTACTTTAGGCAGTAAATACTGCTTGATTTATCATTTTATTATTAAATTAGAACAAGAACATCAAATGGATTTGCTGCACTAGTTATTCTTTGTACTGTTGAGCCACTTGCTGTGCTTATATGTTGTGTTGGTTGAAGAACTCATCCCTTTTTTGTCTTGTAACATGAAGTTAGAGTGCCTTTTTATATTTGTATATTCTGAAAATGTTCTGTGGAATGTTTTGTATTTTTTCATTTGAGTGTTATCAGAGCAATATGATACCAGTGAGTTTTCATTTCAACCTTTCTTTGAATGTATAAAGTGTTTTTTTTCCTGTTTCCCCTTTTACTTGCATTGAAATGAGTATGAAAATGCTGAAGTTTTCTATAGGAATTGTTTGATTTTGCAGTGCTAAAATGCTTTCTTCTTACAAAACTGTAAACCATAGGTCAGTATTATAGGGGAAAAGCGTTTTAAGATAGTGACAATCTGAGTGTTTGTATAAAATGTAATTCTATGCGTTTCTTATGCAGTGATCTAAAAATTCAATGCAAATATCTTTTATTTGGTAGTTTTGTCTACATATTTTATGCTTTAGCATGTGCAATATATCTTTGCAAAGCACGATGATACAAATCTGGTGCCAGTGTTATATTTTGCATAACATATTTGTAACAGCATAAAATACTGTTTGATGACTTCAGTGGGATTTTGTCTATAATGATGTTTTCTTATGTAAATTGGAGTTGAATAACTCTGGTAAATGCCATGACTGTAAAAATGGGGAAAATGACTTCCAGTTCAGTGAATGACTTTGAACCAATCTGAATCTTCTCAAGCACAGTTTAATACTTTTACAACTACTGAATGCTCTAATAATGTAATGAAGTACTTAACTGTAATATACTATGGAAATGCATTCAGATGGTTATTTTTACAAATAAAAACGGTACAAATATTTGTTGCAATTTGTGTTTTCTTTAATTTTTCCAATTTACGCTTTTTCTAAATTATGCTAATTTAAATCTTTGGCCCCCAAGCCAAATTAACTTTAAATTTAGAAAATAAGATAAAAAGTATATCTCCAGATTCATAATTTATGTTTGTATTATCATAATTAGAGAAAAAATTCAAACATATATGCTTGTGTTTATTATATTTGCTTATGCTTCCAACTTCTTTCAATAAAGGGTTTTGTTTTGTTTAGTTTTCTGCTCTGTTGCCCAGGCTGAAGGGCAGTGGTAAGATCTCGGTTCACTGCAGCCTCAACCTCCTGGGCTGAAGTAATCCTCCTACCTCAGCCTCCTAAGTAGCTGGGACTACAGGTGTGCACCACCATGCTTGGCTAATTTTGTTTTTTTTAATAAAGATGGGGTCTCATTATGTTGCCCAGTCTAGTCCATAAAGGATTTGAGCTGGCTTTTGACAAAAGATATGATAAACTAGAAGAAAAATGAGAACAAAGAAAAAGAATACAAACAGATACAGGAACCCTAAAATTTAAAACAGTGTCTGTGACTGAACTTGAGTTTGCTCTCAGCTTCCTTGCAGCCAGGGTAAGAAGAGAAATGTGATCAGTTATATAGTTCACATATGTCAAAAAGGAAGAAGTTTATCAGGTCCTCAAAATTGTGAAATCAACCATGCCTATCTTTGGTACTGTCACCACTACCCTTCAGGGACTTCATAGCAACACAAAAACCTCCCTTTCTGCACTATCCTTAAAGATATCCATAGAATTTCCTTCCCCATCTATCTTGCCATCCAAAATTTTTCATCTTGAGTAGTAACTTCAGGGACAGTCCCTGGAAGCACTAAGGAACAAATTCTTAATGAAGGAGTTGCCAAATATTAACTAAGAGATTTGGGGGTGGTGCCTGCCTGAGTTCCTCAAATCAACTATTATAGAATATTAGCAGTTCTAACAGTCCAGCCCAATCATATCACCAGCTCTTTCAGGAAGAAACTGAATCCTAGAGAAGTTATACAACTTGAATTTTTGAAGATAGTGATCTGATGATACAACATCTGCCTCTAGATGGTCTCTCTTCGATGCCATCTTGCCATATAATGTTTTGTTTTTTTCTGCCAGAAATATTCAGGGAGGTTTTGTACTCAGCCCTGCCTCCCTCCTTATTCAAATACACAAATCTGGGTGCTTCTCAGTGTTAAAGATTGTAAAGCCAGAATCACACCACAAGTGAGTGCTTCCTGTTGTTTAGAGCAGACTGGGTATATTAGTTATCTATTGCTGTGTAACAAATTACCCCAAAACTTAGTGCCTTAAAACAACAACTGTTTCCTAACTCGGTTTCTGTGAGTCAGCCCTAGTTTAGCTGGGTCTTCTGCTCTAGGGTCTCTCACAGGCTGTGATCATGGTGTTGGCCCAGGAACGATCCATTTCTAAGCTTACTCATATGGTTGTTGGCAGGATTCTTCTCGTGGGTTGTTAGACAGAAGGCCTCAGTTCCTTGAGGGCTGTTGGCTGCCCAATGTTTCTTGCCAGATGGCCTTTCCGTAGGGAAGCTGACAACATGGCAGCTTGCCTTGAGGGTGAGCATGCTGAGAAAAGCCAGAGAGAGAAAGAGCAAGACAGAGTCACAGGTTTTTGCAACTGAATTTCAGAAGTGATACTTCATCATTTTTCTCATATTCTATTCATGAGAAGCAAGTTACTCGGTCCAATCTATACTCAAGGGCAAGGGATTCCCCAAGGGTGTGAACAGCAGGAATAGCGATCACTAGGAGCCATTTTTGGAAGCTACTCACCACCCTGGTCTATCACGGTGTCCTTTGAGGCTGTAACAGCACACTAAGATACCTTCTTCTCAGTCATCGATAAGAAAATTGCTTGCCTGACTTCCTGAACTCACCCTTTCAAGGAAAATGCAGAGATCCCTAATTTTAATTGTGCTCTCATAAGCAGAGAAGGGTGATAATGGCCTCCACTGCAGTATTATATTTTTGAACATTGATGTGGCACTTTGTCTCCAAACTGTTTGTCAAAGGATCCTTGTCGCTAATTCCATTTAGTAGGTTTAGGATCCCTGTATATCTATCTCTCACTTACCACACTTAATGTGTTTCAAAATTAACTTGCAAAGCACAAAAGCATTAAGCTAAAAGGCTGTTAACATAAAAACATTGTGAGTAAAAGCACTGTATGAATTGTCTCTTTAGCAGATTTCATCCTGAAGGTACATTTGCTGTAAAATGTAAAGCATCAAGATAATGGCTGTGCCATTCATTAATTCTCAGGCACTCTAGGGAGTGATTGGAAATGTGTGGGCATTTGTAGTTGGCACAATGGCTGGGGGGTAGGCAGGGTTGCTACTAGTATTTTTGGTTCCAAGGGCCAGGGAGAGCAAATATGCCACTCAACCCAGGTAACAACTGCGTCATCCACAATGTCAATGCTCCTCTACCCCACTGTTTGCCTATGTGCCTTCCTCTTGTTTCTGAATCATTTCTTCATCAGTGTATTGCTTGTGATGCCAGCCATATTTCCTTATCTATTTTCACAAGAGATTGCATAAACGTACTTCATATGCCCTCAGAACGAGAACTTACAAGGTTGAGAAGAACTTTAGAAGGCACTGCTGAGCACATGTGCCCTGGTTATGTATTTTTCCAAGGGAGAAGATTTGCACAGATCAAGACATTTTTAATTCCTTTATTTTCAAACCACAAATGTGGACATACACATGCGTATTTCTTGTCTTAGGCAAGAGGTGATTGTATCTACTTTCCTGGTGGGGGGAACTCCTGCTCACAAAGAGGGGCACTTGGCCCAGAGTCATATGGCAAGCTCTGGCAACACAGTACTTCAGTCTCACAGGGTTCTCTAGGCACTGGTGGACACAGTTTCTAGGATACCATTTTCTACTTTTAAATGACAATTTAATGAAGTACTGTGTATTTTAATTCTGGAAGAATTTCATCATTTTCAAAAGTAAAAATGCTGAAGCAGTACTTTCAGAGCACAAAAAGCTTGCTGCATATTTTTTTAGTATTGACAGATGAGAGGAGGTTCCCTCAGGAATGAATGGTAGAGAGAAGAGCCCAGAACTGTGGACACTCCAACATTTAGAGCTTAGGAAGAGGAGGAGGAGGCTCTAGCAGAGAAGACAAGACATAATGGTCAGAGGCAGGAGGAAAACCAAGAGACCAAGATGTCCCTGAAACCTGGGAAAGAAAGGGTCACAGGAGTGTCAGTTATCTCTATTGTCTCAGTTGCTTCTGGGAAGTCAAATGCAGAGAAGATGACCGATGGATTTGGCCACATAGAGTTTATTGATGACCTTTGCAAGAACAGATACATCAGGATGGTTGGGGCAACAGTCTAAAGATGGTAGGTTGAGGAGAGAGAGGGAAGGGAGAAGAAAGGAAGAAAAATGAGGTGGTAACTGGAGGAGGATGTGGAGAACAGGAAGGGTATTTGTTTTTTAAGAGAGATGTTGTAGCATACTGATGCTTGGAGTGGAAGGGGTTGCCTGGAAGACAGCAAGAAGAAGGCTGACAAGGGATGGGAAGGTAATTTTGGAGAGAATATTTTTGTTGTTGTTGTTGAGATGGAGTCTCACTCTATAGCCCAGGCTGGAGTGTAGTGGCATGATACTGGCTCATGGCAACCTCCCTCTCCTAGGTTCAAGCGATTCTCCTGCCTCAGCCTTTTGAGTAGCTGGGACTACAGGCACATGCCACCACTTGGCTAATTTTTAAAAATTTTTAGTAGAGACGGGGTTTTGCCATGTTGGCCAGGCTGGTCTCAAACTCCCAACCTCAGGTAATCCACCCGCCATGGCCTCCCAAACTGCTGAGATTATAGGCGTGAGCCACCATGCCCAGCATGGAGAGAACATTTTAGAGTAGCAGAGAAGGGTTACTGAGGAGGATTTAGTACACTTGAGAGTTATGATCATCATAAATCTAAAATGAAACCAGTCATCCTGGTGGATTCTTTCATCAGATGTTTGGGTGTAGACACAGAGTAAGAAGACAGTAGAGTTTAAGCTGGTATAGAGCTTTCCTAGGTAAGTCCAAAGGGAGAGAGGGTTATGGAACTATGGTGCTTTCAATGCATGTGATTATATAGATCATGGATTCTAAACTGAGTAAGGAAGAAAGTCAAAACATGAGGGACGCGATGGATATTGAAAAAGTGGTAGTCAATGGATTGAAGGTCATGATAAGACATAATTTTTGAATTGTAGCCCCAGAGTTGGTGATCTGGATGTGGGATGCTCAAAATAAAGATTTCACAGGTGGTATAGTTTTGATGATGACACAGCAAAGGCTATAACCATGGGAGTGGGTGGTTGAGAATGACTGAAGAAAAAAAAAGCATTGGAAGTGAAGAAATAAAAAACTGAGAAGGCCAACATGACAAATGGGAAAAGCCATTTATTATAGCACTGGAGCAAACTAAATGAGAAAATTTAGCTACTTCAAAACATCTATTATTCAGGCATTTTACTTTAAGTAGGTATATACTAAGAGCTGATTTACTGCCAGGCTGAAATTTGGTTCCAGGATTAGGATGAAGCTTTTAAAGAAGTAAAAATGGTCAAGTGCATTTCTATTAAAAAACCCAACCAGACTTTGGCTATGACAGAATGACAGGTTTTATGACCATATGGTTTAACCTAAATGTGTTTATGAGGCTCTCCAGAAAACATGACAGATAGCGAAGAGCTGCAGAATGAACGAAAGAAGAGTGTGGCTCAGACAACATCTTAGTGATAACAATGAAAAATCAAATACTTCCCAGTGGGCCTTCTGCAGAGGACAAAAGACTAAAATTATTGGAATTCTATATTGCTGTTTAGGTGAAAATTAAATTTGTTTTAAAACATTAGCTTTTCCTGAAAAATCTCAATTTTCAACTAAATAAATAGAAAGCTAACTTGGGTTTCTATTCCCTTTTGAATTTATTTTTTCAGAAATGATTTCTTCATGCCGTGTTTTATTTCACATTCTTCTTCAGACCTGAGACTTACTCCTTACTATTATTACTTCAAACCTGTAAAAATTTTTGTTAGGAAAATGCTACCTGGTAATTTATTGATTTTCTGCTTAACTTCATTCACAAGGGTCTACCCATTAGCATGTAAATTTTGATTAGGCTGCTGAGCCCATTTCCTTCTGGCATCACTGCTAAAAATGATGATAAGGGGCTCAGTTGGTGCCATCTGGGTGCTTGCTTTGTGATATTACAGCTAACACTAGAAATTAGATTGAGAAACCAATTAATTTCCCACAATGTCATTCAGATATTGAAAAAGAAAAGCCTTTCAGGGTGCTAACCATAGTTCCTAGAGATAAGAACATATTTTCTAGTGTATATTAATGATCATTTTCTTTGCTGCAAATCTCATGATCTGAGAGTGTCGTGGATGGTGCAGAGCAGGGAACATTCTTGCTAAGATGTTGGTTGTGACAAAAACTTTTAAACTGCAAATACAAATCACCTTATTGGCTGGCCACAGTGGCTTACCCCTGTAATCCCAGCACTGTTAGAGGCCGAGGCAGGCAGATCACCTAAGGTTGGGAGTTTGAGACCAGCCTGACCAACATGGAGAAACCCCGTCTCTACTAAAAATACAAAATCAGCTGGGCATGGTGGCGCATGCCTGTAATCCCAGCTATTCCAGAGGCTGAGGCAGGAGAATTGCTTAAAACCAGGAGGTGGAGGTTGCAGTGAGCCAAGATGATGCCACTGCACTCCAACCTGGACAACACGAGCAAAACTCCATCGCAAAAAAAAAAAAAAAAAAAAAAAAATCACCTTATTAAATTACTCAGGCTGCTTTCTAATTAGGGTGAATAGTAAAAACAGCTGACGCTCACTGAGTGCTTACGATGTGCCAAGCACTGTTCTGAGTGCTTTACATGCTTAAAACAACCCTAGAAAGTAGATGCTATTCATTCTTACATCTACTCTAGAAGGTAGGTATTATTATTTTCCTAAGAACACACAGCTAATTGGTGCCAGATCTAGGATTGAAATCTAGTCAAATGGCTCCAGAAGTAATACTTTTTACTACTATGCTATACATATTTTGGAAAGAAAACAACTGCTTGATGTTGTTATTATTTTAACAAATAGCCTTTAAAAAAAAAAAAAAAACTATTGGATGGACTTTCTTCAGGGTCTGTAAATACTGGTCTACAACAGAGGGCTGGTAAACTATGGCCCATAGGTTAAAACAAGCAGCCATTTAAAAAAAAAAGTTTTATTGAGATATAATTGACATGACATAAAATTCACCCTTTTAAAGGATACAAGTCGATGGTTTTTAGTGATTTTAAAAAGTTATGTAACCATCACTACTAATTTCAGAAAACATTCATCACCTCAAAAAGAAAAACTGTCTTCATTAACAGTCATTCTCTATTCTCTCTCTCTCTCTCCCCATCCCCTGGCAACCACTAATTACTTTCTGTTTCTATGAATTTGCCAATTCTAGGCATGTCATATAAATGAAATGATGCACTATGTGGCCCTTCGTGACTGGCTTCTTTGCAGAATGTTTTCAGGGTTTATACACATCTTCGTCTATATGTTAGTCTCTTCTTGCATTGCTATAAAGAAATACCTGAGATTGGATAATTTACACAGAAAAGTGGTTTCTTTTGGCTCATGGTTCTGCAGACTGTACGGGAAGCATGGTGCTAGCAACTTTTTCTGGTAAGGGCCTCAGGAAGCTTCCAAACATGGTGGAATGTGAAGGGGGAAAGGGAGAGAGCGGGGAAGGCGCCACACTCTTAAACAACCAGATCTCATGTGAACTCAAAGCAAGAACACACTCATTATTGCAAGGATAGCACTAAGCCACTTATGAGGGATCTGCCCCCATGACCCAAACACCTCCCACCAGGCCCCCCTGTAACATTGAGGATTATATAACTATTACAACATAAGATTTGGAGGGAACAAACATCCAAACTGTATCAGCATACAGAGGTACTTAATTTCCTTTTATAGTCAAATAATATTTAATTATATGGATATACCACATTTTGTTTATTCATTCATCGGTGGACATTTGGGCTGTTTTTTTACTTTTGAGCTATCATGAATAATGCTGCTGTAAACATTTGTGTACAGATTTTTGTATAGACATATGTTTCGATTTCTTGTGTATATACCTAGGAGTGGAATTGTGTATATATCTAGAAGTGGAAATGGTAACTGTATGTTTATCATTTTGAAGACCTGCCAAACTGTTTCACAGAGGCTGCCAAACATTCCCATCAGCAATGTATAAGAGTTCCAATTTCTCTACATCCTTGCCAATACTTCTTATTCCCCATTTATTTTTATTATGCCCATCCTAGTAGATGTGAAGTGATATCTCATTGTGGTTTTCACTTGCATTTCCCTGCTGACTAATGATGTCAAGCACCTTTCTATGTGCTTATTCGACATTTGTATATTTTCTTTGGATAAATGTATATTCAAATCCTTTGCCCATTTTTAAATCAGGTTGTTTTTTATTGGTGAATTGTAAGAGTTATTTATATATTCTGGATACAAGTCCCTTATCAGATACAGGATTTGCAAATATTTTCTCCCATTCCGTGGGTTTTTTTCCCTTTCTTGACAGTATCCTTTGAGGCTCAGAAGTTCATACTTTTGGAGTCATATCTAGAAAACCACTGTCTACTTCGAAGTCATGAAGATTTACTCCTGTGTTTTGTTTTAAGAGTTGTATAGGTTTAGCTCTCACATTTAGAATCTGTAGATCAATTCGGGAAGTACTGCCATTTTAACAATATTAGGTTTTCTGGTCCATGACCATGGGATGTCTCTCCATTTATTTTAGGGCTTTCTTTAAACAGTGCTTTTTAGTTTTCAGTATACAGGTTTTGCACTTACTTCGTTAAATTTATTCCTAAGTATTCTATTCTGTTTGATATTGTTGTTAAGGGAATTGTTTTTCTTAAATTTCAGATTGTTCATTGCTATATATAGAAGTACAATTGATTTTTTAAAATTGATCTTGTATCCTGCAACCTTGCTGAGCTTGTTAGTGCTAATAGTTTTTCAGTGGATTCCTTTGAGTCCGTCCTTTCTTCCTTCCTTCCTTCCTTCCTTCCTTCCTTCCTCCCTCCCTCCCTCCCTTCCCTCCTTGCTTCCTTGCTTCCTTCTTTCCTTCCTTCCCCTTCTCTCTTTTCTCTTTTCTTTTCTCACTCTGCTGCCCAGGCAGGAGTGCAGTGGCATGATCATGGCTCACTTCAGCCTCGACTTCCTGGGCTCAGTTGATCCTTCTGGCTCCAGCCACCCAAGTAGCTGGGACTACAGGTGTGTACCACCATGCGTGGCTAATTTTTGTATTTTTGTGTGTGTGTGAAGATGGGGTTTTGCTGTGTTGCCCAGGCTGGTCTTGAACTTCTGGGCTCAAGCGATCCACCTGTCTTGGCTTCCCAAAGTGCTGGGATTACAGGCATGACTGCTGCACTCAGCTGGATTCCTTAAAGTTTTCTACATATAAGATTATGTCATCTGCAAATAGGGATAGTTTTACTTCTTTTCCAATCTGGATAGGATTATTACTTTCATAGCTTGTATTACTTTGTCTTGCCTAATTTCCCTGGCTAGAACCTCCAGTATAATGTTGAATAGATGTGGTGAGAGTGATATTCTTACCCTGTACGTGATCTTAGGGGGAAAGAATCCAGTCTTTCACTATTAAATATAATGTTTACTGTGGGTTTTTCACAGATGTCCTTGATCAGTTTGAGGAAATCCTTTCTCTTCCTAGTTTCTTGAGTGTTTTTATTAAGAAAAGGATTTGGATTTTGCCAAATGCTTTTCTGCTTCTTTTGAGATAATTGATCATGTGGTTTTGTCCTTTGTCTCATATTTTATTAATATTATGTATTACATTGATTAATTTTTATATGTTCAACCAGCTTGTGTATATAGGATAAATTCCACTTGGTTTTAGTATATAATCATTTTTATATGTTGTTGGATTCTATATGCTAATGTTTTGTTGAGGACTTTTGTAACTATATTCATAAGGGATATCAATTTGTAGTTTTATTTTAATGTATTTTTCCTTTGTGTGTGTGTGTTTTTTTGTTTTGTTTTGTTTTTTGTTTTTGAGACAGAGACTAGCTGTGCCACCCAGGCTGGAGTGCAGTGGGACAATCTTAGCTCCCTGTATCCTCCACCTCCCAGGTTCAAGCAATCGTGTCTCAGCCTCTCAGGTAGCTGGGATTACAGGTGTGTGCCACCACATCTGGCTAATTTTTGCATTTTTTTCTTTTTTTGTAAAGACAGGGCTTCACTGTGCTGGATAGGCTGGTCTGGAACTCCTGGCCTCCCACCCACCTCGGCCTCCCAAAGTGCTGGGATTACAGGCATGAGCCACCACACCCAGCCCCTTTCGATGTGTTTTTCTTGTTTTGGTGTGATTATGACACTGGCCTCACAGAATAAGTCAGAAATGTTCCTTCCCTTCCATTTTGAAAAAGATTGTTATTGTTCTAATTCTGTTTTGAAAGTTGGTAGAATTTACCAGCAAAGTCATCTGGTTTGGGGATTTTTCTTTGTGGGAAGTTTTCTTTGTTTTTATTGCTAACTCAATTTCTTTACTTGTTAGAGATCTATTATCTATTTCTTCTTGAGTCAGTTTCAGAAATTTGTCTTTCTAAGAATTTGTCTATTCACACAGATTATCTAATTTGTTGTAGTGTAGAATTTTTCATAGTATTCCCTTATCCTTTATGTCACTGTAAGGTTAGTAGTAATGTCCCCTCTTTCATTTCTGATTTAATTAATTTGAGTCTTTTCTCCTTTTCTTCTTTAGTCAAGCTAGAAGTTTGTCAATTTTGCTGATTTTTTAAAACAAACAACTTGTTAAAAAATTAAACAACCAACTTGTTTAAAAATTTAAAAAGTTAAATTTCTCTATTGTTTTTCTGTTCTCTACTTCATTTATTTTTGTAATTAATCTTGATTATTTTATTTATTCTGCTTACTTTGGGTTTAGTTTACTCTTCTTTTTCTTTTTTTGAGATAGAGTCTCACTCTGTCACCCAGGCTGGAGTGTAGTGGTGTGACCTCAGCTCACTGCAACCTCTGCCTCTCAAGTTTAAGAGATTCTCTTGCCTCAGCCTTCTGAGTCCTGGGATTACAGGTATGTGCCACTATGCCCAGCTAATTTTTGTATTGTTATTAGAGATAGGGTTTCACCATGTTGGCCAGGCTGGTCTTGAACTCCTGACTTCAGGTGATCCGCCTGCCTCAGCCTCCCAAAGTGCTGGAATTACAGGCACGAGCCACCACACCTGTCTTCTTTTTTTTTTATTTTCTTGAGGTCGTTAGGTTATTGAAATTTAATATAAAATATTATTTTTTAATGTAGGTGTTTATAGATATAAAATTTCCTCCTAACATTGCTTTAGGTGCATCCCAGATGTTTTGGTATATTGCATTTTCGTTTTCATTGTTCTCAAAATATTTTCCAATTTCCTTCGTAATTTCTTCCTTGACTCACTGGTCCTTTAAGAATATGTTGTTTTGACCAGGCTCAGTGGCTCATGCCTGTAATCCCAGCACTTTGGGAGGCTGAGGCAGGCAGATCACTTGAGCTCAGGTGTTCAAGACCAACCTAGGCAACATGGCAAAATCCCATCTCTACAAAAAACACAGAAATTAGTCAGGCATGGTGGTGCACTCCTGTAGTCCCAGCTACTCAGGAGGCTGAGCTGGGAGAATTGCTTGAGCCTCAGAGATGGAGGCTGCAGTGAGCCATGATCATGCAACTGTACTCTAACGACAGAGCAAGACCCTGTCAAAAAAAAAAAAAAAAAAAAAGGAGTATGAGAGTATGTTGTTTTATTTCCACATATTTGTGAATTTCCCAAACTTCCATCTCTTATTGATTTCTACTTCATTCCATTTGGCCAGAGAACTTTGCATGATTTAAATATTTTTAAATTTATCAAGGCTTATTTTAATGTCAACTTAAGAAAGGGCTTTACAAATAATATAAAAGTCTAATGCCATGATGGGTCTCAGTGTAGAGATGTGTGTTTAACTTCATGAAACTCAGTGGAGACTAATTTAATAAATTATGGCAATCGAATGGAATAGGAAATTATGGAAGTTTTAAAAGGAATGAGATACGTCTATATATAAAGATATATTATTAAGTAAATAAATAATAATAGATAATGAGTATGATTTGCTACCATTTGTGAATATAGACAAACATGAGATGGGTATACATATATAGAGAGAATATTTCTTATAGGCAATAAAGAAACTGTTACCAGTGTTTCCTCTGGTGAGAAGAACTGGGAAAACCAGGGTTAGGGATGAAAAGGAGACTTATTTTCATGGAATAGCCTTTGATGTTGTTCAAAGATTTTTTAAAAATCTCCAGTTCATGTGTATCCTTTGTGTGGGGAGATACTGTAAGCAGAAGTGATAAACTAAAAGATCGATATATTTGATTATATAGAAATATAAAATTTTGGATGGTAATGTCATCATAAAGTTAAAGTCAAACAATAGAAAGGGAAATATTTTTAATAAAAATGATAGATAAAAGTTTAATATCTATAATATATTAAGAGATTTTATGAAGTGATAGGAAAAAACACAGAAAATGTAATTTTTAAAATAGGAAAAGGATATAAATTAATAATTTACAGAAAAAGAAATCTAAATATTCAAGAAGTATATTTTATAATCTCAACATCAATATTAGGGAAATCAAAATTAAAGCAAATGGCATGCCATTTTTCACCCAAAATTTTGAAAACAGTGATTATAAATGGTGCTGGCTGAAAAACAGGAACTCTGCTACAGTGGTAGTGGGTACAGGAATTGCTACAATGGGGATAATACCTTATTTCATCAAATCTAAGACAGCAATTGAAGGATGCACCCTTATTTTATCTAAGCAAGAAAAACACTGCCAATTAAACTATGACACAATGCTTTCTGCTGTTTGATTATAAGATGCATCCTAATTTTAGAGATGCTAAATGTGAATGATAAAATAAGATGTCAATATCCATTAACATTAGAAGTATATATACTCTTTTCAACAAGCACTCATACTTTAGGGAATCTATGCTGCAGAAAGAAAACTAAGCAAAGTGATGTTTAAAATATTTAACAACTAGTATGACACAGATACCAACCAATCAGAACAAATGCTAATCAAAAGAGACACCGACTAGTAGGCCTGCCCATAACATTCTCAAGCCCTGGGCAGGCTACAGATAGAGACTTGCATACCAGATGTTTAAATACTTAAAACTTTGTGGTAAATTCAAGCTAAAAATCTGTTAAATCAAATATGTTCTATCATCATACTTTGACAAACATTCCTTCGTGACAACCTGCAAGAACTATTCAAATTTAAAATTATTGCCCTGGCCAGGCATGGTGGCTCATACCTATAATCCCAGAACTTTGTGAGGCCGAGGAGGGTGGATCACATGAGGCAAGAGTTTGAGACCAGGCTGGCCGACATGACTAAAACCCTGTCTCTACTAAATATACAAAAATTAATGGGGCATGGTGGCACCTGCCTGTAGTCCCAGCTACTCAGGTGACTGAGGCATAAGAATCACTTGAGCCTGGGAGGTAGAGCTTGCAGTGAGCTGAGATTGCACAACTGAACTCCAACCTGGGCAACAAAGCAAGACACTATCTCAAAAAATAACATAAAATAAAATTATTGCCCTTCTCCAACCATGGTGGCACCGGAAAGGTAGCCTCTCATCTTTAACCTGTGACTCATGACTCACCTTTATTTTCTTCCTACTCATATCCTCCTCCCTCACTGAAAGGAGTCTCGCATGTAGTCATATGAACCCCTCAGCCTGCATGACCAAGCTCTGTCTGTACCCTCAAACATGCCTTGGCTACTCCTGAGGCCTAAAAGTGTTTGCATTGGTGGCACAGTCTTCCCTCAAGATGACAGAGCCAGGATAGAAACCCATTCAAGCCTGTAAGTGGGCTCAGGACCTCTGAGTAGGCAATTTCATCATCTTGGGTATAAAACTAGTCAAAACGAGAGTAATAGGCTACAACTGGATGCACTGCCTTTGGCTCACAGACTCCTTGCCCCATGGGGAGAGGCCCAACTGGAGGAGGGCCAGGGCAATTGTCTCCTAGCAGGGGACCCAGACCTAAGAGTATTATTTTATTCTAAAGGAGTAATGTTTAACTTGTACATAGTTAAATATTACCTAAAGAAGCAATATTTAACTTACTTGTACATACCAGAAGAGGTATGTATAAGTTAAATATTGCTCCTTTAGAAAAGTAGAGACATGCAAGCCAAAATGTTTATTGCATTTTTTGGTAGTAGAAAAAAATGAAAGAAAATGTGAATGTATTTGTAGTATATTCCTACTATGAAAAAATCTGCAGCTCTTAAAAATAATTAATGTGGAGCATGGTGGCACACACCTATAATCCCAGCTACTCAGGAGGCTAAGGCACAAGAATCACTTGAACCCAGGAGGCAAAGTTTGCATGCAGTGAGCCGAGATCACAACACTGCACTCCAGCCTGGGCGACAGTAAGACTCTGTCTCAAACAAATAATAATAATAATAAAATAATAAATGCAGTTAAGAAATATCAAGTATGGTTTGAAAAAGCCAGTTGCAGTTAAATGTTTAAGGTTATAATCTCAAATGATATTAATGAAAAATTCACGTATTGTTTATAGGTGTCATTTTATAAGATCACAAGCGAAGTTGTGTCAGGACTTACTCTATAATGTTATAGGAGGAAAGCATAAGGAATGGTAAAGTTAAGGGAAGATGTAAAAGGGAAGATGTTAAAGGGAATGGTAGTTAAAGGGAAGATGTACATGACATAATATTAAGTGAAAATATAAAATGTAGAATTAAAATTGGTTTATATGCAAAAAATAAACAATGAAGATGCCTATCGACAAGGGCAGATTATAATATAGAAAAATTAAAATATTGGCTAGGCATGGTGGCTCATGCCTGTAATCCTAGCACTTTGGGAGGCCAAGGCAGGAGGATCACTTGAGCACAGACATTTGAGACCAGTGTGAGCAACATGGAAAAACCCCATCTCTACAAAGAATATAAAAAATTAGCCAAGCATAGTAGCATATGCCTGTAGTCCCAGCTACCTAGGAGACTGAGGTGAAAGGACCACTTGAGACCAGGAGGTTGACGTTGCCGTGAGTCCTGATCACACCACTGCACTCCAGCCTTGGCAACAAAGTGAGACCATGTCTCAAAAAGAAGTGTTGATTTAATCAAGTGACAGAATTGTGGGTAATTTTTGTTCTGAATTTATGTTGGTTGTTTTTGCAAATAAAGATTTTTTTTAAGAGACTGGAATTCATAAATAAGGATTGGAAGGTAAGTCAATCATTCTACTTAATCCTATGTTAATACTGTTCAGTACAACCAGCTCTAAGCTCCATAGCTAAAGAGTAATGAAGAAAACTTGGAGATGTTCCAATAAGAAAGAATTTAAGAATACATCCTTTTAGGAAGAATAAAAGGAACTGAACTTACAGCTTAAATCTTCCTTTAACTATGAAACATGAAGATTTGACTCAGTAATTTCTCATATCCTTCCAGCTCCAACATTTTTTTGTTCTGAGACTAGATCCGTTAGTCAACAGAGAAACTGCCAACCACCCACAGCATCTGAAACAGTGAACTTGGCATATGGAGATGCTGAGGAATAACCATGGTTGAAGGTTGACTGCATCTTAGTCCTTCCACCATAAAAAAAGATTTCTTCCAGGCAGAAGAGGTTAAGGAGATGTGCCCATTCTCCTCTGAGCAAGAGAGTAAACGGACTTTAACTGCAGCACAACAAATTTAGGATCTTAAAAAGTTATCTGAGAAATACATAGTAAATGTAGAGTTAACACAAGACTGATTGTAAAATCCCCCTATCTGGAGACTTTTAGAATTAAGGTTGTCACTTATCACTGCAGGGTGGCATTAGAGAGATGTCAGATAGCCAATGTGCTCCATAGCTCTGAACTATTTTAAGCACATTATACACAACAATCTTCATCAGTTTGTTGTTCCATAGACAGTCAAACATAGTTCCCCTCTCCTTTGAGCAACCTATAGACCCTATTGTATTCAGTAGCACAATTTGTCCTGTGTCTTCAAGCTGAAAGCCAGACAGACATCCTAGACTCCTCCCTCTCCCTTGCTATCCTAATCCAATTGGTTATGAGATCCTTTTCTTTCTGTGCCTCCTAAATGTCTTTTGAACCAAATACCTTATTTACTTAGCCACTGCTCCTATTTGGGGCCCTCATCACAGGATATTTACATTACTGCGATAGCATCCTAGCTAATCTCCTTGTTTGAAGTCTTATTTATCTTCAATTCTTTTTAAAAATTACTGCCCAAAATGATATCTTTTAAAAGCCCAAGCTCTTTCGCTTGAAAGTGTCTACCAGAACCTCTTCATCTTCCTTTCCCATCACTTACACCATGCATTCACCCTGAACTATAGACACTGTGAAAGGATCGGAGTCCTTGTTCATATATTTCTACCTTTATATGTGTTAGTCCTTTCACCTCCACTATTCCTTCTTCCCTGTTATGCCTGTTGAACTCAACTTTTGGCACCCAGGTCAAGTTTTTCCTCTTCTCAAGTTTTCTAAACTTTTACCTAAAAACAAAAGACAAAAATAATTGTTTATTTTCTATGTGTCTAAGGCATCTTGTATATGCCACAAGCAATGTAGATGGTGTATCACTTTTTAAAAATATATTACATGATTGAAGAATAACCATGGTTTAAGGTTGACTGCATCTTAATCTTTCCATAATAAGAACAATTTCTTCCAGACAGGAGAGGTTAAGGAAATGTGCCCATTCTCCTCTAAGCAAGAGAATAAATGGGCTTTAAGTGCAGCATGACAAATATAGGATCATGGAAAGTTATCTGAAAAATATGTAGTAAATGTAGAGTTAACACAAGACTGATTGTAAAGTCCCCCTATCTCTACTTGAAAATTTTAAAGTCCCTATTAGGGGCACCTTAAAATTACTGAGTCAAATCTTCATGTTTTGCAGTTGAAGAAACCTTTAAGCTAAGTTCAGTTCCTTTTATTGTTCCTGAAAGGATATGTTCTTAAATTCTTAATATTTTGATGGTTCTTATTGGAGCACCTCCAAGTTTTCTTCATTACTCTTTAGCTGTGGAGCTTAGAGATGGTTCTACTGAACAGTATTAACGTACCATTAAATAGAATGATTGATTTACCTCCAAATCCTTATTTATGGATTCCAACGTCTTAAAATAAATATTTACTGCAAAAGCAACCGACATAAATTCAGAACTAAAATTGCCCACGATTCTGTCATTTGATTAAATCTATCATTAGCCATGTAGATGGTATATCACTAGCAATGTATATGCCACTAGCAACGTAGCTGGTCTATCAGTTTCTGTTGTAATTATGTGATTATGTCTGTGTTATGGAGTAAAATATTCTTGTGCCAGTGCTCCTCACCCCCTGCCTCCTCACTGCCACATACCAAAGGACAGTTTTGTTTGTCAAATTCTGGAATTTTTTTTTCTGGAGCAGAAGAATAAAAAAGTGGTTTAAAAACAAGAATGAAAATGGAGAAGAAAAATGCAAGGGTCTAGTGAAAGCAGCCAAATCTATGAACAAATGAGGAACTCAGAGAAAGGGTCTTGCCACCAGGGTGGGAAAGAGTTTGGGAAGATTAGCACATGAGAACCTCCTAGTAATCAAAATCTCTAAATATGGCAAATTGAATTAAGACTCATTTAATATTCTCATTTAATATTCTTTGAGAAGCTAAATAAATATTGAAGTATATTTTAAATTAGCATTTAGAAACTAAACTGGGCTTCCCACACAGAGACTAAGCCATGTGGACCTAGGTTTTATTTAGGTTACATGTATCTGTTGCCTCCTTTTCTACTCCATTCATATTTCTCCAGTACCTAACATGGTGCCTGAATGATTTAATAAGTGAACATATGAGTGGCACGTGTGTATAAGTACATTGTATCCAGCTCCTTCTGAGAAAATTCCCAGGTTTCAAAATCAGCATTAACCAACATTTCCATTTCACTTTGCTAAATGTTTAAGCCCTAATGGTCCTTGAAACCAGGCCAGCAGGTGAGAGGACTGCCTACAAGTTGAATATAGACAGGGGACCCAGGTGAAAGCTCAGGATGGAAAGGCAATAGTAAAAGTGATGAAATTGTGACAGTAGTTAAGATGATAGCTGTTAATGTGACAGCCAAGAGAAAGACAAGGCAAAGGCTTAAGAGTAGAATGAGCTGTGAGATCAGTGACCAGGAGGCTCAAAACGATGATGTCCATGTACAAGTCCCAAATAAATGAGATATTTTCAGAGATCTGAGAAGAGGAAATTCTTTACAATGTGTCTTCTACTGGGGCAGGTTTAGCTGTTTAAAAACACTGGGTCAGACTGTGCATCATCCTCCTTTCTGGTCCTCCTCCCCACACTGGGCAGGACAGTCTGGAGTGTTCAAGGCAAGTATTTTACTGGGTAAAACTGGCACAAATCATGTCAGTATCCTGGAACCGTGCTGGTAGTCACTGTATTATACACTGTCACACACTTACAGTTAAATAAATAAATAAATGATGATGATGATGATGCTGTGAAAGTTATCTACGAAGTAAGACATAAACTCCTTGGTACACTGTCCCTGCCAATGGCCCTTTGTGGAACCATTCCTGGAGTCAATTTCAGTAATATCCTTGAGGAAATCTAATATTCTCAATCAACCAATTCCATTTCCACATTTGGTCTATTCTGATCTTTCAGTTACTTTTCCTCTTGGAATAAATCTTTTAAGTTGCTATGGACTTGATGTAGGAGTGTATTAAGCTGTTCTTGCATTGCCATAAAGAAATAACTGAGGCTGGGTAATTTATAAAGAAGTTTATTTGGCTCATGGTTCTGCAGGCTTTACAGGAAGCGTGGTGCTGTCATCTACTCAGGGAGGCCCCAGGAAGCTTACAGTTATGGTGGAAGGCAAAAGGAGAGCAGGTATGCCACATGGCCAGACCAAGAGCGAGTGAGAAAGAGAGAGAGCCAAGCCATGAGGGATCCACCCCAGTGACCCAGACACCTCCAGCTCCACTTCCAGCATTGGGGATTACAATTCAATGTGAGATTTGGGCAAGGACAAATATCCAAACTGTATTGGGAAGCCAGCATAAACCTATGAGAATTGTTTTTCAGATTCTTGAAGACAGCACTTCTATCTGTTGAGTTTCTTTCCTAATAGAGGATCAGTTTTTGTTGCCATTGTATGAAATTGAGTCCTACATTGTTTATTGCATACAATTATTTGTCTAGTTTTTTAGAACTGGTTTGTACTAGTTTGCACTGGTATCATATTTCTGTAACTATTTTCCTTAGTTGAGCATTCCCCATCCCCCATTTTGAGAAAATTGACATAATTGCGCTTTCTTTTTTACAGAAAAATGCAAAAATTAACATAATTGCACACTTTTTCTTTTATTTTCCTTTTTTAAACACCAACTCAGGCTGTTAATCCTTTGAGATCCAAGAACATAAGTTGGCTGCAAAACAGGCACCCTAAGGGACCAGTTATGAATCAGAATGTGCTTTATCCCAGCCACGGAATGGAAAGGGCTACTCTCTGCAGGAGCTGCAATTGGGGAGGAGAAAGGGAGTGATAGGATTGCCTTGCCTGACTGTGCACCCTTTGTTTTCCAACTGGAAACAAGGTACTGGAAATTCCTCTTTCATTTAGAAAACATAAGGCAAAGGTGTTGGCTATGGAAATTAGAACTGGGTAATATTTCTAGAGCACTTTGGAATTCTTTCAGGGTAAGTGTTATAAGAACACAAATGATTTCTTTTTTTGTTAGATTGTGTTCCTATCATTGATAACTCTCCAAGTAAAGCCTTTTTAATTAAAAATCTATGGATGAGGCTGAGCGCGGTGCCTCATACTTGTAATCCCAACACTTTGGGAGGCCGAGGGGGGTGAATCACAAGGCCAGGAGTTGGAGACCAGCCTGGCCAATGTGGTGAAACCTTGTCTCTACTAAAAATACGAAAAATTAGCTGGGCGTAGTGGTGCACACCTGTAGTCCCAGCTACTCAGGAGGCTGAGGCAGGAGAATCACTTGAACCCAGGAGGTGGAGATTGCAGTGAGCCGAGATTGCGCCATTACACTCCAGCCTGGGTGACAGTAAGAGACTCTGTCTCAAAAAAAAAATCTATAGATGCTGTAACAAGTAACTGTGTAACTAAGTAGCGAGGGAACTTTGCCCATTACTGAGGGAGGAGTCAAAGATAGGCAAAGCCAGCCGCTGATTAAATTACCCTTGCCTCCCACTTCCCACTACATGTTGTATTACAGTATACTGCCTGCTGGACAAAAGCAAAAGGTGGTAAGATGGGCAGAAGAGTAGGAAAATCATTCAAAATGTGAGCCTCTAAGTTCACATCAAAAGGAAGAGCAGAAACCAGGTGTAGTGTGGAGACAAAGAGAGGTGCCTGATGGATTTGAAGTCCACTAATGTGGGAAGGAAAATACTCCTGAATTATAAGACAGGAAGGAGGTCGGGAAGTGGAAACTCAAAAATGAATGTGGAAAGGAATTTAATCATATTTTGAAATGGCTTCTGAGCCATAGAAAATTAAAGTACCACACTTTGCAGACCAATACTATGGAAAATGACATTCTCTCTCTTATTTTATTTTCCAGTTTATTTCACCTGTAAAGAATTAGCTCTGGGAACCATATTAACTAATTTATATCAATTTATATTATTAAGTTGTTCCTAAATGAGTAACTACTATAATTAGTCGAGTTTTAGGGGATATGATTGGTACCCCTATTTTATTTGCTACAACTGCTCTCTTCCAAAGACGGTTTCTATTTAAACTCTTCCATGTCCCTCTAAGGTAAGCATGTGTAATAAAGAGTTTGGACTCTCACCAGTTTTCTTATCAAACTCGTTAAAGGCCCAGGTTCCTAGAATTTATTGCTCCCTGGTCCTTATCCCCTCCCCTAACCCCCACACTCTTTCTATATTAGCTTTTCTCAAAAGGTGGTCTGCAGACCCTCCCTTGTGTCCCAGAGACCCTTTGAAAGGCTCCACAAGGTAGAAACTATTTTCATAATAATTCTAAGAGGAACTGCCCTTTTACTCACAGTGCCAACGCCAGTTTTATAGTGGGTAAAACTGCTGGTACCTTGGCACAAATGTCAGTGTGCTGGAACTATACTGGCTATCATTGTATTCTACACTGTCACACACTTGCAGAGGAAAAAAAGATGCAGTAGAAATGATCAATTTTATTAAACCTCAGTCCTTGAAGAAATGAAAGCAGATATAAAGCTCTTGTGCTGCATACTGAAGTACAATGGTTCCAGCCCATGTGACTGCTGGAGATGCTTTTTCATGGAACACTTTTTCACTTGAAACACAACAGATAAGATGAAGGATAGTTAGACTAGCGTATCTGGCAGGTATTTTCTTGAAAATAAATGAAGTGAGCCTGTCACTTCAAGGAAAACCACTGATGGTATTTTTAAATGAATTGATGAATAAATATTTTTTAATGTCTCAGTTTTAATTTCTATTATCATAAATATTGATAAATATAACCTACATAAACAAAAGCTCTTTGGGATCCTCAATTATTTTTTAAGAGCATCAAAGAATCCTGGGAACAAAAAGTTTGAGAACAGCTGCTCTATATAAATGCTTACTAGAGTGCATTCTTTGAAAGTTTGGCCCTTGGGGTGCTCTCATTCTGTGCTATCCAAACATATTGGATGATTTAAACTAGCCACATGTGGTTATTTATTTGTTTATTTTTAATTTTTGTGGGTACATAGTAGGTATATATACTTATGGGGTATGTGAGATATCTTGATACAGGCATACAATTGAATGTGTAATAATCACATCAGGGTAAATGAAGTACCATTACCTCGAGCGTTTGTTATTTCTTTGTGTTACAAACATTCCAATTATACTCTTTTAGTTATTTTAAAATGTGCTATAAATTATTGTTGACTGTAGTCACTGGGGTTATTTAAATTTACATTAAAATTTAATAATCAGTTGTGCAGTTGCACTAGCTACATTTTAAATGCTCAATAGCCAAATGTGGCTAACAGCTTATAGAACATTTTCATCATTGCAGAGGGATGCTGCAGTCAGAGAGGTTTGCATATGCCTCCTTCACTGGTTTATTTCCCATGTTTGTTGGAAGCAAAATTCTGAAAGGAAGAAATACTGTTTTCATTTGGCTTAAGCATTTCTCAAGTTTATTTGAGCATAGACTTTATTTTTCATGTAACATCTCTTTCTATTCTATGAAACATACTTTGAAAAATGCTATTCTGCCTTTTCCCAATATTGTTAGCTATTCCATTGAATATAAAGTTTTGTTATAAGCAATTTTCATACCTCTTTTGAAAGTAAATGAATATAAATAATAAATTATAGAAACCTATTATCTAAATCTAAATTTCATTCCTTTGCTAGTTCACATTGAGGATTTCCCTCTGTCAATGTATGTTCCAGTTCACCTTACTTTTCTGATTATTTCTGAATTTTTAGTCTATGTAATTGTTGCCATCAAAGTTATATATTTGGGTTTTCTATACACAGACTTAAAGACTGTACCCCTGTTTGGGAATCCCTGTGACTTCTGAGTATCCCACCAGTCAATAAGATTTTGCAAGCTTTAGGTATTTTTAATTATAAACTTTTAATTTTAGAATAGTTTTAGACAAATAAAAAATGCAAGAGTCACAGAGAATTCCCATATACCCCATACCGTTTCCCCTATTGTTAACAATATTACTATAATTTGTCTGCAAGCTTTAATTTTACAAAAACAAAGTCTTATTTATTATTCTGCAAATAAAAATCATAATATGTTTGTTCAAGCCACATGCACTCCAACACCCCACCATGAAAGTCATTATTCCAGGCTTCCCTTAAGTGTAGTAAGCTGAGGCACCAAATAGCTCCTAGTCTTATCATATAAGGCCAACAATCCTCATCGCACACACCGTCCCCAGGTAGGTGAGCAGCTGGGATGGTGACATTGGCACCAGGGCTGTGAGCAGGCAGTGCTGGCTAGAAATTATAGGGCCACAGGAAAACATGGGTATTGATGCCCTTGCCCCCAGCCAGAGTCAGGGAGCCAAGGTGGTAAAAATATGAAGTGAGACTCTGAAGTGAAAAGTCAGCAATGGAGAACAGGTAAGACAGAGGCAGAAAGATGAAAAAACTCCAGAAGGAAAGGAAATGCACAGAGTGGACGGCATGGGTTACCTGCAGATGAGTTCATGAGTTGGGCAGGAACTGTTAAGGACACTGAACTGGTATGGATGAATTATTTATTCTCTATAAGAAAATAGTTTATTAAAGTAGTATGCATATTCATTAATTTGCATGCTGTTTTTGATTTTTTCTCTCCTAAGAGAAATTTATGTATATTCATATTTACATTTGTGAATGCATATACAAAGACAATCTGGAAGCATATATACCAGGCTATAGTTAGTGATTACTTCTGGGAGTGGGAACTGGGGGGTCGGGATTATGGTGGGGTGATATGATACGAAGGGGGTATTTTGTTTTACATTATACTTCTAGAGTGTTTCAATTATTTACAGACTATATTAACATATCACTCAGAGAAATAGAGAAACAAGTAGTAAACGTAATGCATGTTTGTTTATAAAAATCAGAAATATCAAAGTATATGAAAAAATTTAAATTATTTGTATGCTCACCACCCTGTGATAATTACTTCTTTCAGTGAATTTCTTTCTCATCCCTTCCTCCCTCCCCTTAATACTTAGCTATACAGACGTAGTGGACTGCAATATTGCTCACAAATACTTGGTCTCCTTCCCTGTCCTGTTGAAAACCGATGAGGCTATGTTACTTCCTTTGGACAATGAATCATGAGGAGGATTGATGAGTGTCACTTCTGGGCCAAAGCTTTAAGAGCCTGCTCGTGGGTCTCCACGCTCTCTGTTCTCTGTTTCTGCAATCACGGAAGCTTGTCTTTAGATGGAGTGTCTGTCATCTTTACGTATCCCAGAGTATCTGTGAAGATTACAGCAACCCTCATGACTCAAGAGGGACAGACAGTATAAAGGAGAAATAAGCTTTGTTGTTGTAAGCAGCAGAGATTATCAGGTTTTTAATGTAGCATATCTATCTTACCCTGACAGAAGATATACATAGATATTTGTGAGTATTTGTATGTAAATGCAACTGTATATATATATATATGTGTGTGTGTGTGTACAAAGATACAAATATATAAAATTCATCATCAATATGAAGGTAGGTTCATACTCTATCATTCTTTTTTGACTTAATATTTCACTACAAAAATTTTCCTATCTTACCAGTTTTTTAAAACATGATTTTAATGGCTGCGTATTATTCCATTTCATGAACTTACCACAATGTATCTCCTTTGGGCAGACATTTAGATTGCTTCCAAGTTTGACCCTTGTACATTGTCAGTAAACACCTTTGTGGACAAATATTTGTCTACAGCTCTGATTCAGGATAAATTTCCTACTTAGGATAAATATCAAGAAATGAGATGACAGTTAATTCTAAAGCTGACTCTTTTCTCACCCTTCTTATAGCTTCCATGATTGCCTCCACGGGGCTCCTCTATGTCAACAAGGTAAAACAGTTCAGCTGCCAACCCATAGATACAGAGGCACTGAATCTCTGCCAGTTTTAATAGATGGGATAAGAATCCTATCCAAAGACAAGGTTGAGGTTTTTTTCACTTAGGAATTTTCATTAAAAAACTAAGTTAGGAGGCCGAGGCTGGTGGATCACCTGAGGTCAGGATTTTTGAGACCAGCCTGGCCAATATGGTGAAACCCTGTCTCTACTAATAATACAAAATTAGCTGGGTGTGGTGGCACGCACCTGTAATCCCAGCTGCTCAGGAGACTGAGGCAGAAGAATTGCTTGAACCCAGGAGGCAAAGGTTGCAGTGAGCCGAGGTGGTGCCACTACACTCCAGCCTGGGCAACAGAGTGAGACTCCATCTCAAAACAAACAAACAAACAAAAAAACTAAGAGTAAAACAAAACAATACTTACAAAATGGAACTTTCTGCTGCATATAACTTCTAGCCAAAGAGTACCCTTCAGGGTTCCCAGTCCTGAGGCCTTTTACTTTCCTCTTCCCAGGCTGGATTAGTTGTGATAGTTGCCTGGTCCCTCCCAGAACCAGATTTCTGGCATTGTCCTGCAGCCCACCCTCACATATGCGCTTATCCCACCCCATTGCTCCTGAGGGGCTCTGCACGAACCTGAAAGTGCACTTTCTCACTCTGTAACTGTTGATTTCCTGTTCTGTCTTTTCCACTAACTTAGACTGTGATCTTCTTGAAGGCAGAGACTGTATTTCACTTCCACAGCCGTAATGATTAGCATGGTACCCAGAACTTACCTGACTTAGATAAGTGAATACAAAGATGCAAGCATGAACTAATGCATGGATTCATACATATATGAATGCATGAATCAATGAATAGTCAAAGGGAGACATGAGGAGTATATTTTTCCATCTCCAGCATCTGAAAGGGACCATCTTCCCACCTTCAGGATAGTTAATTTTTACATATAAATGAGCAGTTTATTTGTAAGGTGTAGGTGCTTATAAGATTGGTGTTCATAACTTGGAGAATTCCTGTACCTTTGAAGAACATCCTGAAAGCCAAACAAGTATTTCTTTTTTCTTCCTTTAGGATGAAGTGGCACTTACGAAAAGTAAAGAGAAAATAAAAGAAAGTAAGAGAATGAGGCAAGGTCTTTATCACCATGTCTTTCTGAAGTGAGAGACACATTCCTTTATTTAACTAGTCAGTGCCTTGATACCAAGTGTGGGGAGCATGTAGGGAAACAGGCACTCTTAGTCATCATTGGTGGGAGTGTAAACTGGTGCCAACATTTGGGAGGTAATTTTGGGAATATTTATCAAAATTCTAACTGCATATACCATCTGGCCAAGAATTCAATTCCCAGGGGTTTATCTCCCAAAATGCTTGCATAATGCATAAATATGAATGTATCAGGATGTTAGCTGCAGCACTGTCTCTAATAATCAAAAATTGAAAATAATCCAAATGCCCATCAAAAGGGGATTGGATAAATAACGTTACATCAATATAGTGGGATATAAGACTTTTTTTAAAAAAAGAATACAGCCTTTTATTTACTGACATGCAAAGATATCTATCCAATTTATTTAGTGATAAAAGCTAAATTTCATGTAACATGAGCCTACATTCTAGAAAGAAGATGTATATGCATAAGGATATAAGACAAGAAGGATATATTGCAAATGTAATGGTTGTTACCTGTGGGGAGTAGGGATTGAGATAGGAATGGAAGAGACTTTTTTTCTTTTTTTTTTGTTAGGATGGAGTCTCGTTCTGTCGCCCAGGCTGCAGTGCAATGGCACAGTCTTGGATCACTGCAACCTCAGCCTCCTGGGTTCAAGTGATTCTCCTACCTCAGCCTCCCTAGTAACTGGGATTACAGGTGCCTCCCACCATGCCAGCTAATTTTTGTATTTTTAGTAGAGATGGGGTTTCACCATATTGGCCAGGCTGGCCTCAAACTCCTGACCTCAGGTGATCCACCTATCTTGGCCTCCCAAAGTGCTAGAGTTACAGGCGTTAGCCACCATGCCTGGCTGGAAGAAACCTTTTGATCTTATGTATTTACTTCTGTAATTTAAAAAAATTATTTAAAACAAATATGCATTACCTTTTAAACAAATATTTAAAAAATAAAAACAATAATTAATGGCTAATTTGTCAAGCCTTGGGCTGAGAATTGATCTATTATTGGGCATTAGAAATCTTTAGTGATTGTAAATATTTCCCTTGAGGTCATTTAAATGACGGGAAGAACAAAACTGAACAAAATACTAAAAATTTCAAAATTTCAAAATTTCAGCTACCTGATCCACATTCAAGTCATGTACTAGAAATATAGTTCTATGTTGAACTCTTCTTTATTGTAGAATAGGAACTTTTGAATGAGACCATTTTAAATTCTGGAAGATTCAATTCTCGGAGGTTGTTTTTTAGCTGTCTGCCTCACCTATGTGGCAAGTCAGACTTGGTGCTGGTTGGATGTATTTTCATTTATCCTCAGTCTTCCGAGAGCAAGTCCCTCAGTAACAGTTTTTGATTGGCCTGGTATCTGTTATGTTTTGTTGGCACGTGGAAGTTGTCACATGTTCTCTGTGACAACTTGATTTCTCAATATTCTAGGGCTGAATCCTTTTCCTGACCACATTTTCTACTTTGCTTGGGATCTTCTAGAAGTAACCCATACCAAGCTCTTTTCAATTTACACAGGAATTAGTTGCTATTTTGACCTAGCACCACACCAAGCTCTAGAAAACCTCAATCTCCCTATTATTCATATCTTCTTCTAAATAATTAAAGCCATGGACAACAATATCCGGCCACATCCACCAGTGCTTTGGGCAGGCTGAAGAATGGAGAAAGTTCACTGAACTACTGCTATGTGCTTTATTGCCATAGCTCTGGGCAAAATCTTCAAGTGGTTGCGTTTATATGCAAGATTGCTGGCCAAACTTCTGAAGTATGCTACACAATGTCACAGACCATTTCAGCCAACATCCAGACACTCCTAGTATAAACACAATCACCAGAACCCACTATGCATTTTCTCTCATTGACATGGCTGAGTGCTTTTGTTTGTTTAATAGGTTGGGGCAGGGAAGAGGGGTGATGAGAATGATGGAGATGATAATATGACACTGAGGCCATTGGGTGGGTTGTGATCCCCTAGAACTACAGAAAATTTTTTCACCAACAGGACTTGCTTTGGGGCCCAGATGTCAAAGAGTGGCACAGAGTTGGAGAGGGCCATTTTTCCTGCCTCCGTATGGAATCCAGTATTGTTCTGGCACATATGATTGGAGGCTTTGGAGACATTGGGAGACAGTATTCTCAGCACATTCTTGGTCAAGTATTTTGCAGTGGACTTCCTTAGTGGAGGCAGTGATAAAAATTTCTTCTAGCTACTTGCCAGGACTTAATGTTGACAGATGAGAACTGCAGCAGACAAGGAAAAATATTAGGGATGATCCAAGAGGGCCAGGACAGAGCTTTCTGTAGGACTCTGTCATATCCTCTCACAGAGTAGGCATTTAGTACCTATTAAGTGGGTGGATGATTCTAGTAGTGATTAAAGCTGAAAGATTGGTTTATGAATATTAGGAAAGCATATGTTCAAGGACTCCCAGAAATAACCAGGACCATTTTGAAGAAAAATAGCTCTGTTTAAAGATAATAAAATTTGAATCTCATTTTATATATACAATGTGTGATCTAAATTTGTTTCTACAGGTTAAGTGTATGATCACATTTTGTTTCTACAGATAAATATAGGTGACAATTGGATTAGAAATATTTTCTAAACCACAATTGTTAAAATAACTTATATGAAATCGATAATCTACTGGCTTTTTTTTTTTTTTTGGCAGGAGTAACATCATTTATAAAATTAAGCCATATTTATTGTGGTCTTGACTAGATTTTTCCATAGGATCTATAACTCCATACCAAAATTATCCTGTTTCTAAAATTGTAGTGATATAGTTTGGCTCTGTTTCCACACCCATATCTCATGTTGAATCATAATCTCCAGTGTTATGGGAGGGACCTGGTGGGAAGTGGTTGGATCATGGGGGCAGATTTCCCCTATGCTGGTCTCGTGATGGTGAGTTCTCACGAGATCTGATAGTTTAAAAGTGGGTAGCACTTCCCCCTTCGCTCACTCTCTCTCCTGATGGGAAAAAGGTGCTTCGTCCCCTTTACCTTCCAACATGATTGTAAGTTTCCTGAGGCCTCCCAGTCATGCTTCCTGTTAAGCCTGCAGAACCGTGAGTCAATTAAACCTCTTTTCTTCAAAAATTACCCAGTCTCAGGCAGTTCTTTATAGTAGTGTAAGAATAGACTAATACATGTAGTAAATATGCTTAAGGAACAAAAGTTCTATGGATACAACATAACTTACCGAACCTCTTTGTACTCTAGCTGGATTATATTGAAGCCAAATGTGGAATTACTTATGACTGTGAATGCTTAAAGACTTTGAATAGCCATTAGAGGCTGTTCAACTATAACTAATAAGCTTCCTTCTAGTTATCAGACTTGGTTTATCACACAAGTTCATGTTTGCATTTTAAAATTCACTTCTAGATAAGGTATTGGCTAAGGAGGAGAAGGAAGGAAAGGAAGGTAGATTTTGTTTGGATTTTAAGGTCAGGCAGTCAATTTGGCAGCTGGGCTTATATAACCTTTAACTTCTCCTAATTAGAAATTTTCAAAGTACCTGGCTCTCCCCAGGATGCCAATTTGCTAGAGAATCTGCTTGCAGCCTCCATATAAGTCAATTTGAAGCTTTAACCAACAAAAATAACAGAAGCTTCAGCTCCATGAAACAGGTTATTATTCGCCATTGTTTGACTCATTGTGTGGTTGGGTTAACCAGACAATTGTAAACTCATTCATCTAAATGTACACCCTATTTGATCACCCCTATGTCCTACAAATAGGTCAAACTTTCATAAACCTTCAGAGGGAAGCCATCCATAGAGGAGACATGTTTTCCTCTCAAAGGTGTTTGAAGGTAACTCTTTTAACATCATTTCCAGATAAAGGTTTTAAAAATACGGCCGGGCAGGGTGGCTCAGGCCTGTAATTCCAGTGCTTTGGGAGGCCAAGGAGAGAGGATTACTCAAGGCCAGGAATTTGACACCAGCCTGGGCTGATCTCTACAAAAAATTTAAAAATTATCCAGCATGGTAGTGCATGCCTGTATCCTAGCTACTTGGCAGACTGAGGAAGGAAGATCACTTGGGTCCAGGAGTTTGAGGTTACAGTGAGCTGTGATCACTCCAGCCTGGGTAACAATGAGACCTTTTCTCTAAATATATATATATTTATAGGTATAATATATTAACATATATAATATACAAAATAAATATATTTGTTATTAAATTGTTAAAATTAATCCATTGAATATCAGTTGTGATAAAGAAATCAAGTATCTTTTTAACAAGAAAGTGAAAAGCAAAGGAAAATTTCAGTTTATATTAAAAAACTTAAAATCTCAATTTATTTCAATATAGAATTTCAGGATAATGTGCTAGAGTGTGAATGTACCCATGATTCTATAACTTTCTGTTCTTGTCTTCATCTTTTGTAACTTTATTCCCTTCCATAGTTCCAATTACTATTTGCAGACTTTCTAAAGCTGAGTTCAGTAGCTTTCCTTCCAAACTTCTTTCTTTACTCCCAGTATTGGTAACTGGTACCAGCATCCATTCAATCCCTTAAATGAGATATCTAGGAATCATGCTACAGTAATCTTTTTAAAAAACAAACAAACAGCTTTAATAAGATACAATTCACGTAACATTACCATTTACATGCCATACCATTAATCTTTGTTTTAAAATGTACAATTCTGTGGTTTTTAGCATATTCATAGAGTTGGCAACTATCACCACAACCTAATTTTAGAACATTTTCACTACCCCTGTGAACCCAAAGTATCTGGGACAGGTCCCAATCAATTTAGAAAGTTAATTTTGCCAATTTTAGGGATGTGCCCGTGATATAGCATCTGGAGGTCCTGATGATGAAACTGCCATTGGAAAATTACGACTGAGACAGTGAAAGAGATCAACCTAACTGACTCCACCTTGCTTCTAACCTCCAAGCTGTCTTTGTTCATTCCTGGGCATAGGCTGAATTAACTTTGGGAGGAACTTAGTTTATGGTTTAAAACAAAGATGGTAACAGCCCTTTCCCAAAACAAACCTCCTTCTTGCCTGGGGACTAGACTGCCTTTGTAGGACTAACAAATTAGCCACAGTATTAGAAATTATAGTTTAGGAGTCATGCAGCTGGAGGCTACAAAATTCTGACCCTCCCTAAACTGCTCCTAAGATCAGTGCTTGAGATATTTTGCAAACCTTGCACTTGATGGATCAGCTGGCACCACCCAGGTGGATAAACTGGCTCATCCAATCTTGTGGCCCCACCCAGAAACTGACTCAGTGCAAGAGGACAGCTTCCACTTCCCGTGATTTCATCTCCTACCTACCCAAATCAGAACTCCTGGTTCACTAGCTTCCCCCAACCCACCAAGTTGTCCTTAAAAACTTTGATCCCTGGCCGGGCTCAGTGGCTCACGCCTGTAATCCCAGCACTTTGGGAGGCCGAGGTGGGCGGATCACGAGGTCAAGAGATGGAGACCGTCCTGGCCAGCATGGTGAAACCCCATCTCTACTAAAAATACAAAAATTAGCTGGGCGTGGTGGCGTGCACCTGTATTCCCAGCTACTCGAGAGGCTGAAGTAGAAGAATTGCTTGAACCTGGGAGGCAGAGGTTGCAGTGAGCTGAGATCACGCCACTGCACTCCAGCCTGGGGCCTGGTAACAGAGTGAGACTCTGTCTCAAAAAAAAAAAAAAAACAAAAAAAAAAACAAGAAACAAAAACAAAAAACTTTGATCCCCAAATGCTCAGGAAGACTGATTTGAGTAATAATAAAACTCCAATCCCTTTCACAGCTGGCTGTGCATGAATTACTCTTTCTCTATTGCAGTTCCCCTGTCTTGATAAATCAGCTCTGGCCAGGCAGCGGGCAGGGTGAACCCATTGAGCGGTTACAATGACATGTGCCCAAGGTGGTCAGTGCACAGCTTGGTGTTATACATCTTAGGGAGACAAAAGAGATAAGTCAATATGTGTAAGATGTATATTGGTTCATTCCAGAAAGGCAGGAGGGATCACAGGTAGATAAGAGACAAAGGGTTGCATTGTTTTGAGTGTCTGATTAGCTTTCCACTGAATACACAATTTACATGTGAGAGGCAGATAGAAAAATAGTCACTTATGCTTTAGTCTGGCTCAGTGATTTTTACATAAATAACCGGGCAGAGGAAGCAATCAGATCTGCATTTGTCTCAGGTGAGCAGGGGAATGATTGTGACATCAGTCCTTTGTCCGCACCTGTGAAGATTAGCTACCAATTTACGTTGCCAAGGTAAAATCCAACATTACTGTTTTAGGGTAAAAATGAGTCTCACAGGGAATTTCCTTGTGGACAAAGTATGAGGGAGCTATGTATTAGGTTGGTGCAAAATTAAATTTTGTTTTTTGTTTTTTTTTTTTTTTTATCAAAAAACAAAAATAATTTTTGACCAACCAAAAAACATTTTTATAATTTTTTATATAAAAA
>CAUYLG010038226.1:0-61326 GCA_963573385.1 Cacajao melanocephalus | reverse complement strand
GAGTTCCGAATCCAAATACATTCCCACCAGCAATATATGAGTTTCTCCATATGCAGGTCAACACTAGTTCACTTGGTTAATCTTTTTTGTTTTAGCCATTCTAGTAACTGTGCAGTGGTATCTCTTTTTTTTTTTTTTTTTGTGACAGAGTCTAGCTCTGTTGCCCAGGCTGTAGTGCAGTAAAATGATCTTGGCTCACTGCAACCTCCATCTCCCAGGTTCAAACAATTCTCCTGCCTCAGCCTCCTGAGTAGCTGGGATTACAGGCGCGCACTACCATGCCCAGATAATTTTTGTATTTTTAGTAGACAAGGAATTTCACCATGATGACCAGGCTAGTCTCCAAATCCTGACCTCAAGTGATCTGTCTGCCTCGACCTCCCAAAGTGTTGGGATTACAGGTGTGAGCCACTGTGCTCAGCCTTTCGTCAGCTTTCTTCTGTTTGATCAAGGGTTTCTCTCCGGTCCAATTTTCAACGTTGTTGAGATACCAGAGAGTCTCATCTGATTTCAGATGAGCAATAACTTCAAGGAAAGGAGAAATGTAGATGTGAATCCTAACATTTCCCACAGTTGTTATTTTATGAAACAGCATTTTACTAAAAGACTTAAATTATTGACTAAGTAGAGCTTTTTTATTTTGTGGGATGGGAGTGGGTGAAGAGGGAATAGATAAAAAGCCTCGTATTTTACTTTTATATTTTTTGAAAAATGAATGAAAAAAGGAGTATTTATTTAAAATAAACTTTCTTAAAAGTCACAGCACATTAGTGAGTCTTACAAGTTCCTTTTTTAAGCAAGAGATTTAGGAAGTCAGTATGAGCAGGAAGGAGTGTGGAGAAGCATTAGAAAGGAAAGGAAGTATTGAATAAGAAGGAGGAACAACGCTATTAAGAAAGAACAAAATAATTCTATGTAGTGGGAAGCAGAATGCTGTTCTTGTCAAATGAGAGGGAACATTTAAATACTTGCATGAAACTAAGAGACCTAGTAGTTAAAATTAGTAAAATATTCTTCAGAAAAAAATAACCACTTCCAAAATTATGCTGACAATTTGGTGTTATTTTATGTGTGATTTATGGTAACCAAGAAACATAGAATTTTGGCCTAGGAAGAGATTTTTTTTTTTTAATTTCATTTAGTATCAGCCCCTCATTTCTCAGTTTTAGAAACTGAGGTATGGAGAATTTAAGTGACTTATTTAAGAGGTATTGATTACAGAACTAGCATGTGAATAAACAGCCCCTACTCTAATGCTTATAGCAGGCTGAACAATGCCCAAAGATATCTACATTGTCATTCCAGAATGTGAATATGTGTGAATATGTTACCTTAACTGGTAAAAGGGACTTTGCAGATATGATTCAGTTCAAGATGGTTCATCTGGGGCCCAATATAATTAAAAGAATCTTGATAAGAGAAAGGCAGAAGGATCAGAGCAGAGAGAAGATGTGATGATGGAAACAGAACTCAGTGATGTGCTTTGAGGTTGAGGAGGGGACCACAGCCAAGGAATACAGGTAGCCTTGAGAAGCTAGAAAAGGCCAAGAAGCAGATTCTCTTCTGAGAATCCTCCAGAAGGAACAACACCCTTCCAACACTGATTTTAGTCCATAAATCTTATTTTGGGTTTCTGACTACCAGAAACATAAGATAATACATATGTGTTATTTTCAGCTATGAGGTTCATGTTAATTTGTTATAGCAGCAACAGGAAACTAATACATGCTATTTCCATTTACAAGCTTACTTCCTTTCTTGAAAAGAATCATGAAAGTATTGAAAGCAGCAGAGAAATCCAGGAACTATATTAAAAAGTCAAGTTGCTGTTACAGATAAACTGTGATATAGGTTTATGAACCAATTGGCTAGTTCTCTCACAGGCTAGCATATGTACTAAACTCACTATTTAAAAACTTTGAAAACTCAGTAAGTTTAAAATAATGTCAAAAATGCTATTTTAAAATGTTTAAATCAGACCGAGCATGGTGGCTCACCCCTGTAATCCCAGCACATTGGGAGGCAGAGGTGGGTGGATTGCTGGAGCTCAGGAGTTCAAGACCAGCCTGGGCAACGCAATGAAACCCTGTCTCTACTAAAATATAAAAAAGTTAGCTGGGCATGGCGGTGTGCACCTGTAGTCCCAGCTACTTGGGAGGCTGAGGCAGGAGAATTACAAGAACCTGGGAGGCAGATGTTGCAGTGATACGAGATTACTCCACTGCACTCCAGCCTGGGCAAGAGAGCGAGACTCTGTCTCAAAAAAATAATAATAATTTTTTAATGAAATAAAATAACTGTGTCAGAGATCATTTTGTTGTGAGACAACTAACTCTGCCTAGCTTAAGTAAAATAGAAACTAGAGGTTAGAGAAAGCCAAACTGCAGAAAAAAAACAGGAAACCTTGCAAAAATCAAGGAGACTACCTTTTCTGTCTTCTCTCTTTGCACAGTCTCTTGGTTTTTCCTCTTTTCATACACAAGTTTATCTATAGCCTAGTTTTTTTTTTCATTTCGGTTTGTCCTGGGCTGAGCATGGCTGCTCAAATTCTGAGTTTTGTTTTGTTTTTGAGATGGAGTCCCACTATGTCGCCCAGGCTGGAGTGCAGTGGCGTGATCTCGGCTCACTGTAACCTCCGCATCCTGGATTCAAGTGATTCTCTGCCTCAGCCTCCCAAGTAGCTGGGATTACAGGCACACACCATCAAGCCAGGCTCATTTTTTTTTTTTTTGTATTTTTAGTAGAGACAGGGTTTCACCATCTTGGCCAGGCTGGTCTTGAACTCCTGACCTTGTGATCTACCCGCCTCGGCCTCCCAAAGTGCTGGGATTACAGGCATGAGGCACCGTGCCCAGCCCTGACTTTTTCTTATATGTCATTTGGAGTTCATCAGACACTGACTGAAGTCACTATTTTCTAAGTCTGGTCTTCAAGTAGAGAAAAATCTGATTTGTCCAGTTGAATCAGATGCCCAGCCTGGTCTAAGCAGTTAAGACTAATTAGATCTCAGGTGACCAATCATGGGACTGTAGTGTACAAGTCCCTCCTTATTAGAGGCTGTGCAGGCACACTAGCAGAAAAGGAGAACGTGCAGGATGAGACAAGTGACCAATACGCCAATTACCTATCTGAACGTATAGTATGGAGTTGGAGCCAGAAATCACTTTATAAAGTTAAATACTGTTACTATTTAAAAAAGAGGAAATACATGAACTGAACATATTCATTAGAGAGGCAAAAAGATTGACAATCAAACAAAATAATATATAAACCAAAATTCATCAATAAAACACCAAGGAAAACAGCAAGTAGAACTAATAAAGGTAAAGGCAGACATTAAATTAGAAAATGGACAAAAGCGTAGCATCAACCACTTATAGTAAAATATGTTCCAAAGTATTTATGGAATGAAGTGAATATAAGCATAAACCCTTGGTAAGTCAAATCAAGAAAAAATGGACAGTTAACACAAGGAAATAGCATTACAAATAAGAAATCAAATGAAACCACAGATAACCTAGAAGAATTAGAAAAGCAAGAGAGTATCATGTGCATCATTTAAGAAAAGGTGACTATTATTTAGAAAATTATAAAAAATGATTCCAGTTAAGATAGAAAATCAGCAACCAGGAATTTTTTAAAATGTAAATTGTAGCTCTGTGTTCAAATTTTTCTTGTCTAATACCTAGTGCTGAGGGAAAGAGGATATGAGTCAGGTAAACATCTTTTTTTAATTTTTATTTTTTTTTTTCATTTAAAGAAGCTAATTTTAAAAGCATTGAGTCTGAACACAGATCATAATTGTTAAAATAGAACATTAAGGAAATAACATACTAGGTTATTATTAATGATTAAAATAACTTCCCAAAGAGAATCTATTAGTTTATTACTCAGTACTGATGGAGAGAGGAGATGGAACAGGCATATTTCAAGGGATGTAGGTCATGAAATATCCAGGTAAACCTGATCTGGGAAAGACATCACAGTAGGAGGGTCTGACTACCACGTGGCTGGCTGTGATATCTGAGCAAATCTCTTTTCACTGCTATTGTTCTTAAGAGTCCTCAGGAATACACACACTCCTCATTTCCTCTTCATGGTTTCCCAGGGAATATCTTTGAGGAAAGAGCAATCAGATCAACCTTCAATAAGCCTACCTTAAACTTCAAGTATGAACTTGACAGTTTCTTTTATTTACTTGTTCGTAGTTCAACTTTTGCTTCATATATTTATGTTTTTCCTTTTTTATTTCAATAGTTTTTGGGAAAGAGTTGGTTTTTGGTTACATGGATGGTTACATAGTGGTTAGTTCTGAGATTTTAGTGCGCCTGACACTTAAGCAGTGTACAGTGTCTCTAATATGTAGTCTTTCATCCTTCATCCCTCTCCCAACCTCCCAGCAAGTCCCAGTGTTATTATATCACTCTCTATGTTTTTACATCCTCATACTTTAGCTCCCAGTTGTCTGAACTTGGTAAATTCTAAAGCCCCTTCTAGTTCTGAAGTTAATATTTTTTAAAAAAAATATTGAGTTTATAAGATTAGTTTATGTAGTTGCCATTTTGGCTTTTGAGTGGTCTTTTAATTTAGCAGTTTCTCAGCTCTGCCAAATCATAGTGGCCTTCCATTAAAATGTATTACTTAAAAGGCCAGTATGATTTGGATCTTTTACACCCACCTCATCCTTCCTTCAGATTAGTTTAATGGTCTCTTTTCCTCACAAAACTTCATTGGAAGTGACTTTCTTCAGTTGCTTGGAATTTTACTATCATGACCACGTTAACTAAGTAGGTATCATCTGGATGCTGAACCAGGAAGAAAACCAGGCTGTGCTCCCGTTGCTACCTGCTATGGCTGTCCTGTTCAACCTCTGTAGAGGCAGAGTGGTGAGAACATTGTCCTAAGCTTCAGGAATTCATGGTTCAATAAAAGGAAGGTATACTTAAGAAATGTAAGCATCAATATACTGAATATATACCAAAAATGTTGTTGTAAAAGGTATACATATTTGCAGCTATGATTTATTCAGAAATATGCCTTTCACTATGGAGAAGAGTCTATGTAGCCACTCAAGAGTCTGAGGTGTGTGAACCTTCCTGCCCTATTGCAAACAACTCACTTGTGGCTTTGTTTCTTGGGGTAAACTCATGGAATTCTCCAGCAGGAGAATACTATTCTCACAACACTGTCAGGATGCTACTTCACAGCTGTAATGTCTGCACTAATTTTTCAAGGAAATTATAATTTTATAGAGAAATTAAGGAAAACAAGTTTTCTATAGAAAATCCTAAAGAATTTAACAGAAGTTAGGTAGCCAATTAGTTCTGAATTGTATTCCAACCAGATTCATTGTTTTTTCTTTACTACCTTTATGACCAATACTTTAGACTGAGTCTAGTTTTAAAGCTATACAAAGTACAGAGCCTTCAGAATGCCAGAATGCCAATAATAGCATGCTGGGGTTAATCATTGACTCAGAAGGGAGAAAGCCAACTAATGAATCATCAACATACCTCTTGCCACACCTGGGGTTATCTCTGGATGATTTCCACCCAAGTGTTGACAAAACTTGACCTTGGATAGTCACTAAGATATGTAGGGACTATGGCCCAAGGTGCTTACGTGCCAGTGAACAGGCTCCATATTCATTAACCAGGTTATTCTGCTCCACATATGGCAAGAAGTGTACTTTTTGCATTTTCCCCATTATTGCTCATTTTAAAGTTTCCAGACAAAAAGCCTATAATTACCGTAATCCCATGCAGTGCCCTGGACTCTCTCCAGATGTAAACTTCAGTGTGTAGATAAGTTGAAAGATCAAAGGCCAATGAGGGGCCACCTATATATGATAAGCATGCCTATTATTAAAGTTGAAATTCAGGCCCATAACCACAACACTACATTTTACCTTCTGAATGGTCCTGGCCACAATTAAAAGCAGGATGATGCACTATTTTCTGGTCGAATAAACCAGGAGCCAAAAGGGCAGGATTTTGACTCTAGCTGTGTATCTGATTTGTCCTGGGAAGGGCACTTACGCAGAGTCTTCATTTCCCCCTGGAACATAAGGTCATTAAGTCACTGGCCTTGAAGGTTATTGTAAGCAGTGATGACATTGACAAGACAAGAAGTCTTGTCTTTTGGGGGAAAGAAAGCTTCATAGCATCTTACATGCCTCAATGCTTTGACAATGGGTGGTAAATAGAATAAGGAGAGTGACATAATGGTAATAAAAAGGACATTCTGGTAAAAGACTAAATAATGCTGTCCAGCCTGTTAAAACTTCTTCTTGTTGCTATTATCTATAATTTTCAGGTCAATTATGCTAATGTCAACCCAGGGCCTAACTGAGTTAAGGAAAGAATACAGGAAGATTTGTATTGACATGATGTCAAGAGCAGAGTGGCATGGGGTATGGAAATGCTTCATCAAGGCTCCATTTGGCTCTAATAGCCTGATTTGGTGCAAGCTTCTAATAAAGCCTGATGGGTAATCATACCGCTATGGAGCAAGAGTGGAATTTTGCTAGATCATAAATTTCAGGGAAAACTCAGTTTCACAAAATCTAAGATTGACACAAAATTTTAACTATTAATTCTCCAGCCTTTCAAAATTCCAGAAAGTCAGGCAATACTATCTCTTGAAGAGTGCTTTTTGTGTGCCAGGTCTGGGTTAGGTTCTTTAGGTTTTATCACAAATTATTATCAGGTCATAAAGCAAACTTCATAAAATTAAATAATCACTTTGCCTAAAATGTAATGTATTTAAATATATTAAAAAGGCACTGATAGAAATATAAGGAGAAATAGTCAGAAATACAGTTCTATTATATTTTTAATACATTTCACTCACTTTGACAATTCAAACAAGTGAATATAAAAGTAATAGAGAGAATTTTAATAATGTGCAATTAATAATGTTGACTTATTGATGCACACGTGTATAATGTATACAATCTGTGTGTATTATGCAAGAAGCTTGCACCAAATCAGGCTATGTATTTTCTCTTTGTATATACATTTTTCCCAGAATCTGTGACTATTAAAAAAACCGATCACCTATTAGGTCACACACACACACAAAACACAATAAGTTCTCTAAAGCAAAAGTTATATAGACTATATATGCAATAAAATTGTTTATTATAACAAAAGTATAAAATAAGACCTAACTGTATGAACATTAAAAATTCTCTTATATAATTCTTTAACGAAAAAGTTCAAGAAGCTGACAGTGGAAAGCATTACATATTAAAACATATGAACTGCAGTCATAGAAGTACACAGAGACAAATTCATATCATTAAATGCCTCGATTGTAAACCAAAAATAAAATTCTGAGACCCCTGCAACTGTCAGAGGCATGTGCACCAGAGCAACTCCATCCTGAGTAGGAGCTGGGTAAAATGAGAGTGAAACCTACTGGGCTGCATCCCCAGATGGTTAAGGCATTCTAAGTCACAGGATGAGACAGGAGGTTAGCACAAAATACAAGTTGTAAAGACCTTGTTGATAAAACAGTGTTCAGTAAAGGAGCCAGCCAAAACTCACCAAAACTGAAATGGTGAAAAGAGTGACCTCTGGTCCTCCTCCCTGCTACACTCCCACCAGTGCCATGACAGGTTACAAATACCATGGCAATGTCAGGAAGTTACCCTATATGGTCTAAAAAGGGAGGCATGAAAGCAAGTATATTTACTTTCTTAATAAACTTGCTTTCACTTTGCACTGTGGACTTGCCCTGAATTCTTTCTTGTGTGAGATCCAAGAACCCTCCCTTGGGGTCTGGATGGGGACCCCTTTCCTATAACACAATCATCTGAATGCTCTTCCTCCTCAGCCAGGGCTCTTAAATTTTAACCCGAGAGACCGTTTTAGGCCATGATGGGAAGTAGGCGTTGAACATGCCTCATTACATCTTTCTGGCATTAACAACATCAACACAGACTTTTAAGTCCAATAAGAAACATTTTACAACTGATTCTCTCTGAAGTCTGCTACCTGGAAGCTTCATCTGCATGATAAAATTTTGTTCTCCACAATCTCTTATCTTAAGCCAGACATTTCCTTTCTGTGGATTCCAGGTCTTTAGACAAACTCAACCAACTGTCAACCAGAAAATGTTTAAATTTACCTGTAGCCTGGAATCTCCCCACCTCCTTCTTTGGAATAGTCCCATCTTTCTGGTCCAAACCAATGTATTTCTAAAATGTATTTCATTGATATCTCATGTCTCCCTAAAATGTATAAAATCAAGATGCACCCCAACCACCTTGGGCATATGTCCTCAGGACCTTCCAAGGGCTGTCACAGGCCATGGTCACTCACATTTGTCCCAGAATTAATATCTTAAAATATTTTATGGAGTTTGACTCTTTTCATTGAAGTCATTAATAAAGAAACAAAAAGGAATACAAATGACTTGAGGACAGAATTTTTTAGACTGGTGTCCTGCATGACTCCATGCTCACAAGATGTTATTATTACACCATAGAAAGTGTTCCTGGGGGAAAAATTATTTGAACATGCTGTGTTAAAAAAGCTAAGACATTGAGAACTACTCAATATCTGTAACACAATAATGAGCATTGTGAAGATGTAAGAGGGAATATGATACTCAGTATTTCCTAAACTATTTGATCAGAGAAAATTGTTTTCATGGAACATATATATAAACATCTCAGAGCAATGCTGTTCCAAATAGTTTAAAAACTTAAGAAGCATCTTAAGTTTCTAAAGGTGCTTCTGAAGTTACACACTTAAGAAGAGTGTTCAAGTTAAGAAGCATTGAAAAAGAATTAAATAAAAATAAAAGTTAAAAAATGTAGACCACAAAGTGTTAAAATTAATACGTTTATGATATGGCTTCCTAAAAATAAAATAAGGCTACTATTTATTTAGCCCTAATATAGAAAAATACTAAAAGTATTTGATAATAACACAACAGAAATAGCAATGAAACAGTTGGTTTTTGAGTAAACTATAAACTGCTTAAAAACATAAAAAGTAAAAAAGATTATTACTGCAATAGAATTAGAAAAAAATTCACCTTTAATGAAAGGTCATAAATTATATATAATTAGTTATTTCAGAACATCAACAGATAATTCACTTATTATATAAATGTTTCCAGGAAATAGAACATAATGAAAAGCTTGTTAGTTCATTTAAAATATCTCCTGTAATATCTGTACCAAAGCTAAAACAAGATTACAGAAAATAGGGCCTCCCAAAAACCAACAGTCATTTATTTTAACAATATAAACTTAAAATTTCTAAATAAGTTACTAATAAACAGAATCTTTGAAGTGAACATATATAAAGATAAATTTTTAATTTATATCTTCATTTAAATATTTCATTTAAATGCTTACACATTGTTTATTGAGGAAGCAATAATGCTTATAAAAGCATTGGTGAAATATATTAACATAATTAATTACCTCAATAATCAGAGACAAAAAGGATAAACTTGATAGATGCTGGAGAGGCATTTGAAAAGATTCAACATCAATTTTTGACCAAAAGCATTTAGTTATTTTAAAATAGGAAGATTCTTTATTAATATGACAAAGAATATTATCTCGAGTTCAGTACAGGATATTCCAGTAGGCCAACTAAATATGTACACAGAAAACAAAAGAGTCTGATATTTGGTATTTGCAGAATACTCACTGAAATAGTCATCTTGGGAAAACAAAATTGTTGAATTTCTTGACAGTATTTTACAGTGTAATATTGTTTCTGTTTGGGATGGCATCTTGGATGGCAGCATCATAATTTTATATACTTAAAAGCTCTATAACTCCTTATCTGGCTGTGCTCAAGCAATAGTCAACCTAATTCTTAATGGAGGTTGCTTAAGGCCTAAACAACGATCATTGCTAGTAAAGTAAATAACAAAACAATGATAGCTATCATTATTTGCATTTTAATAAGTCTGCCAATATAGTAAGGCAAGAAAAATAAGTAAGGAATACAATTATGAAATCCAAGAAGTCAAGATTGTCATTTTATAAGACTATGGCTGTTTACTTTGATAACCCAAGAAAGCAATAACAAAAAATTATTAGATATAGTAAAAGAGTTAATTAAGATCATTGATTGTAAAATAAATATACCAAGTCATCCAGTTTTCTATTTACCTGTAATGGTAAGTTGGACAAAAAAATGGAAAAAAATCTCAATTACAATACAAACAAAATTAGAAATCATCTTGGTAAAAATCCACCCAGGAAGAAGGGCTTATATGAATAAAACTATATAGTTCTCTCCTTAGACACATACAAAATTGAATAAATGAAAATATGCTTAATTTTGGATGAGAACGCTCAAAATTTTATAGCTTTTCAATTACAACAAATAATTGGTATATATTTCATGCTAATCCAATTGAAATATAGAGAATTCTTAGATGCATCTGGAAGAATAAATTCTGTGTGAGTTAAATGTTTAAAATAAAACAATCAAAATTTTGGGAAAACTAGGAGGGGTCATTTAAATAAGGTAGTCAGTCTAACAAAGCTATAAAAGAATAAAATATTTTGACTACACAAAATTTTTAAATGTTTGGAAAATTATATATTAAAAACAAAAATAAGCTATGGAGAAATATTTGCAAAAAACATTGATATAAGCAAAGGGCTTATATGCATGTATAATAAAAAACATAACCTAATTATATAAATAGATAAAAGTTATAAATGGACAATTCATGGAAAAGGAAATCCAAAATCCAAGTGACTTCAAAAATACATATGTGTAAAGACAATCAATTTTAGCTATGAAATACTAATTCTTATCCATCATATTAGTAAAATTTTTAAGGTGATAGCATCCAGGGCATGTACAGAGTTCAGTGAAACAGTATTCTCATAGACTTCTGGCATAAGTGTGAAGCAATCTAGTAATATCTATTACCAGATACCAGTCTTCAACTCAGAAATTCTACTCCTGTAAGGTTATGACATAAAGATAAAAGTTTTGATGCCTTAGGATATATACTCAGAAAATCTCCTCCTGTAGAATTGCTCATACAAGAAGAAAGTCAGCAAGTCGGTCCTCAACAGAAAAATAATTGAATATATTGTGTTATATCCATCCATAGGATTATACATAATCATAAGAAGAAATAAGTTAAAGTCATATGCAACAAGCTAAATTTCCATCATTCAGTTAGAAAGTTAAGATGCAGCAAAATGTTTAAAGAATTATCCCACTTTTGTGGGACAAAAATTGATTTAAAAAATCCCATGTATGAGAATGTGAGCATATAGATTATTTGCAAACAACTGAATGAGAATGGAGACAGAAGAGGAAGGGCATTTATAGGCTTCCAGTGGTAATGTTCAAGGCATAAGGAAATAAAAAGAGGGAGGATGAGAAGTAGAATTTCTAAAGAGTCACTGAAAAAATAAATACGGTTTAGGGAATACAATTCACTCTAGATTATTGGTTCACATTATAAAAACTAAATATCTACATGAAGGTAACACGAATGGATTAAAATGTTGATTTGCCAGGCACTCTTATTTCAAAATAGGTACTGATTTTTCTGCATAAAGAAAGTGAAAAAATCACTGGAAAAAGCCAAGAAAACCTTGAAATAACAAAAAGGAAGGGAAAAGTGTTACAGCGCTGCATGTTGATTCAAATATGTTTGTGCTGGTAGAGCTTCCTCAGATTTTGGGTTATCTCAGCTGACAGGGAATTAAAGACAAGGCAGAGTCAAGAGAAAAAGGAAATGGCTCTCTGAAGGCCTTATGGAAATCTCAGATAATGCCATTGCTTCCCTGCTCATTTACATCTCTGCTTCTTCTGTTTTAGAGGAAGACAACTGAGGTCTCCTTTTCAGTGGTAATGGGGTCATGTCTAGAGTGTGGGTAAAAGCCAGAGTAGGAACAAAATTCTCCATGTAGAGGTAGAATTATACCCCACTGGCGCTCCCAGGGATCAGCTATTGTCATTCAAACCTTTTGGAGCAGTATCTCCTTCTGGATTCTCATTCTGTAAGGTAGCATAGAAATTTTGGGGCTCAGAGGAAGTCCACCATGAGACTGCCTTTTTGGAAGAATCCAGAGTGCCCACACATAATACCATAGAAGTCAGGCTGTGCTTTGCAGTTAGTTGTAAGGCATATTCTCTTACCTTGTTAATAGGTCATGTGTTTTCATTTGTTGCCTGTATGATTCAGTCCTACAATAAGGACAGACATTTGTTCTCAAATCAGCTAGGTCTTGAGCTCTTGAGGGACTCTGCAGAAAGGCAGGGGTTGCTGGTTCCTGATGGCCATGTGGTTCTAGCATAAGATATTCTCCATATTTGGGGAGAGGAACGAGAGGGGTGATGGGTGCCTTTCTTCAGTCTAAATTTGGACCTAACTCATATAAATGGATAACTTGATAGATAGGCTGATAACATGTCTTTATTACAACTGTTGCTCCTCTAAATTATTCTAGTAAAGTCTTCCCATAAGTAAAGCAACAGCACCCAAATTTATCTTCTCTTTGGAATTTGCTAAATGCTTTTACATATTTCATGCAGCTATATCTTACAGCTAAATTTAATGCATACCAAGTTTTATACTCTTCATAAATATTTTAATTCAAATAAGTAAATTTCAAAGTGTTATATTTCCCCCAAGACTGAAAATATAAACATTAATCATTTTCGATTTTATTAGTGTTCTCTAAATAACATAAACAAAATTAAGATTATAAATCTTGGTTTAGGTTATTTCCTAAAATGACTCTAGTTTATATTTGAGAAACTTTTTAAATTTCCTGAAAATATTTGGAAAAATAGTTAATCTGCAAATTGCATCACCAATTATTTTATCTCTAACTATTCTGTTTTATCAAACTGATTTTTTTTTATAGCCTAACTGCCTAATTTATCATCTGTGGCCTGTCACAACTGATCACTTCAAATATCACTCTTTTGTTTCACCAATTGGAAATGCTTGTTTTGATTCTTATGTCAGGTACCCTCTTTAGGGAGGAATATAAACAAGAGAATCACGAAATAAAAAAATGAATTTTTTTCCACTTTGGCTGGGAAAAATGTACACTTAATTAAGGTTCATAAGTTTTGAGTTCTCTCAGAAGCATCAAGTCTAGAAGGGAATTTAACCACTAATAAATTAACTCAACATGAAATACTACAAATTTTGCAAGATTATTCTAAATTTATTCTCATTAGGAAAATGAATAAGAAAACCCACCTATGGACAATTTTAATTTCTCTAGAGAATGAGTTTTTTTTTGGAGATGAAGCAATTGAAAAGACACTTTAGTAGAACAACAAAGGAACTGCTAATCTAACCTTAACTCTTGTTTTATTTTTAAGAGATTCTAGACACTTAATAGGTTTTCTCCTGTGTTCTCTCAATTATTTGGAACTTACTTTTGAAAGGAAATATGAAACGACTGTGGTGAATGCTAAAATTACAATCATTTTTTGAGTTTTACCCTACAATTTTTTTTAACCAAAATCTCAGCTAGAAAATTGGTATAGTTTAGGAAAATTATAACAAATAAATTGAGTGCACTAGGATTAATTCTCAGATGTTAGTTTATTAAGAACTATATTTATTAATCAAAGAATCTTTTTCAAAATCCTGAATACTGTTGGATACCATTTGGCATATTCTATGAAATACTTCAGTATATGCCAAATGGTTGCATCCACTGGTTCCTTAAGGAGACTAATTGACATCCTTAATTAGCTGTCTTGTTCCTGACCAAAAACGCTAGTTCAGTTTAGAAGCTATCTTGTCAAGTTTGCCTGGCTCTCAATATGACTGGCTTTTGGTTCTATAAGCTTATTTTGTCTGCAGATGACAGTTCCTTTTTCTATTTTTTCAACTTTTCCCCAAAAATAACATCTTAATGACAGTGGCAGGCACCTCAGTGATTCAACATACCCCACTTCTCTTCCTGCTTGAGTCATTTTGAATCTTTCCTTACAAGTATGAATAGAACATCTACCATGTGAATACCATAGAGATGGGCTCTATGTTATGTTATGTTGCCCAGGCGATCTTAAACGCCTGGCCTCAAGCAATCCTCACATCTCAGTCTCCCAAAGTGCTGGGATTACAGGCATGAGCCACTGTGCCCAGCCTCAAACTGTTGGTCACTTCCTTGGTCCCTCGACTTCTAAAATAGCGCCCTCTTGATTCTATTACCCCTCTGAGTATTGTTCCTTAGTCTTTGTTAGTTTTCTCCTGACAAGTCATTTAAATGTCAATAATGCCCAAAGGTTCTCTAACTTCTGTTTTTCACTTCGTATGCCCTCTCTATGTGAGCTCATTCAGTCCAATGGTCTCAGTTAATATCTTCACCCCATTTCAGTCATCTATTTGGGGCTTAAAGGCTATAGTACATTTTCGACTCTGTCAACCTAAATAACTGCTGTAGGTTGAGTTCCCTGAAAAGCAGACTAAGAACTTGCGCATGCTCACGCCTTATCTGAAATCCACAATCCAGCCATTCATAGATGCTCCTTCTGCCTGGAATATTCTTTTATCCCAGTGCCTTGCCACTTAAAAATGCCTATTCATTCAAGACTTACTTCAAGCAGGAATCATCTATGCAATCTTCTCTGGCTGCTTTTATCCTTCTCAAGTCATCCTGTTCTTTGTCTTTATTTATGGCCCTACCACCCCCCAAGATATCACTATCTTTATATCTATAATTCTTAATTATACTTTTTGTACCCAGGTCTATCTGTTCTACTGGCTGTATTCTTCTTGAAGGCAGAAATGATGTCTGATTGATTTCTGAGGAGTATGAAAGAAAGGACATTAATTAATGATGAATGAAAAGATTGCTAAACAGAGGGGAGGACCCAGTTGCTAACGGATGGGATGAATCTGAAAAACAAACCACAAAACATGAAAGCTTGGTTTTGTGACTTTCTTCAGCAATGCCCAACAGCCTCAAGATAAAAGGGGAAGAGATAATTTGAAATACTCGGAGTAAAGAACTGAAAAGTTGGGTCATTGGAAGGATAAGGCATAGAGGAGACCGAGGCTCTCCGTGAGTGCATTACTGAAATGGCTCCCCATAGGGCAGCCATCCCCAACCTTTTTGGCACCAGGGACTGGTTTCGTGGAAGATAATTTTTCCACAGGACAAGGTGAAGGATGGTTTCTGACTGATTCAAGTGTCTCACATTTATTGTGCACTTTATTTCTATTATTATTACATTGTAATATATAAAGAAAAAATGACTCACCATAATGTAGAATCAGTGTGAGCCCTGAACTTGTGGGTGGTGGGAGACAGTGGCAGATCATCAGGCATTAGATTCTCATAAGGAGCAGGCAACCTAGCTCCCTCATATGTGCAATTCACAATAGGGTTCACTGTCCTGTGAGACTCAGATGCCGCTGCTGATCTGACAGGAGGTGGAGCTCAGGCAGTAGCGCAAGCGATGGGGAGAGGATGCAAGTACAGATGGAGCTTTGCTTGCTCACTGGCTGCTCAGGACGTGCCATGCAGCCCAGTTCCCTACAGGCTGGTAGCAGTTGGTGGCCTGGGGATTGGGAACCCCTGCCACAGGGAATGATCCATGTCCAAGGCAAATGTACCATTTGCTGCATGAGCTGCTGAGACAGAGGTGCTCCAGGAAATGGAACAGAAAGGTCAGAATCAGTAATAGTGAGGCAGTGGAAAGGCAGGCAGGAAGGGAACATTTCAGAGCTCAAAATTTTGGAGATGATGCAGTTTTGAGTGATAACAAAGTCCAAGGCATAGTCTTAAATGCTGGCAGCTTAAGTGGAGGGTAATGAAGATAAAGGTTGTTTCCACTGAAGAAGTGGAAAATCTTTGATGTCAGGGATGGGGTGTTTATTATTACAGTTACTATATATCCTGGGTTTCCTTGGGTCCATCCTGGATGATGCCTGCTCTTTCAGCACAATTATTAATAACATTTGTTTTTCTCTCAAACGTGTCCTTGTTTAGATGATGAATTATATGTTCACTTTAGTTATTATTAACCTCCATGATAACATGATAATGCTTAGCGTAGCTAAGATGAACCTATTCTTCTGGACTTTGAGAGAAAAATCAGGCTGTCAAAATTAGAATCAAAATATAGTGGAGAATTCAAAGAACAGCTATTGCAATTTACCATAAGAAGATAATAACGAATGTATTTTAATAGTAGTGTAAATCACAAAGAGAATTTTAAAAATTGACATTTATACATAACGCCATAGTTTTTCTGCAGTGTGGGTTCTTTTTAGATTTCTATATTTTAAAGCATAGGATAAATTAAAACAAATTTAAAAATTATGTGAGTGAATAATATACAGTTAAAGGGGAACCTGTCGATTTGGAGATGTTCTGAAATATAACTGCAGCATTGCATAGGATGAAGAACACAAGATGAAATTAGAGAGCCTAGGTCAGCCCTTTACCAGCTAACATGAAGATAACCACATTAATTATCCTCTCTAAGCCCGTTTCCTCACTGGTAAAAGTGGATAATAATATTCATCTGACCTCTCACAGGAGTTGTGATGAGGACCAAATGAAATAATGGAACATTTATTTAAAACTCTACTAATGTAAGCATACTAAGTATCCTTTTTAAAAAAAAAAAAAACAAAAAACTACAGGTGAATTATTAGTATTTTTGTTTTAAATTAACTTGAATATTTTATATAATTATAGAGTTAACAAATAAGTTTGTCACTATTTAATAGATAAATAAATGAATTGCTCATGACCTACAAACTTATTTTGTAAAAGAGGATGTGATGAAGATTGAGAATAACAGGAAAGCACAGTTACCTTGTTAGAGATCTGTCTTTTCCTTTTACGTGAAAAATAGAGTAATTAGTGAACCAAAGGCCTGATGAAAAAATGAGGTAATTTTTGGAGACAGAAATATCCAATTCATTGTTTTGTAAGTGTTTTACCCATTGAAGCCCCCAACCTAGTCATCAGAAGGTCAACTGTTTTATGGATTAACTCAGTCAACCCATGTCAGAGGTTAGGAACTCTCTGGTGAGAACAGCTGTTGGTCATTTGTCTTTCCACATCAAAGACTTCGGAGATTCTTTAGTAAATTAGGGAGGTATTAAGGAGATGAAATTATTTGCTACTATAAAGAAAGTTCATACCACAAAAGTAGTTATAATTTCCCTATAATGAAAGTAGGAAGTATTAACAATTAATTGGACCAGTAAAGCTTCCTAGAAAATCTGTTACCAATGGTGAAGCATATAAGATTATTTGATTTTTTTTATTATACCTAGGACATTTTATCCAAAGATTAAAAATATGTCAAAAATGATATTTAAAACACCACATATAAATTTACATTGGAAAATTCTTCATTTTTTCATGCAAAATACAGATTTTTCAGAAAGTAAAGTCAACTTTATTAAAAAGTGACAACTATTTTTGCACACAGTTTGCAGTAAGTTGCAGTCAAGAATAATAGGAAAAGAATATAGACTTTTTGAAAATGATTATACTTTTGTAAGAAAGGAAATATATTTTAAATTTCACCTAAGGCCTAGGAGCTCTGCTAGGCATATTATATGAATTATGACATTTAATTATCATTTAGCAATTTATAAGGAGGTGGGATAATTCCACTTTCACTTTTTATTAAGGGCAGATACAGCTAGGTTAAGTTAGAAGTGAGGGTAGGCAGAATTCTCAAGATTCTCATCACCTTTCCCCCATTCCATTCCTCTGGTTATTTAATTAGACATTTATCTAGGTAATGTTGCGGGGGGGGGGGGAGATTTTGCAGTTGTAATTAAAATCCCAAGTCAGTTGACCTTAAAACATGGAAATTATCCAAATGGGCCCGATCTAATCACACTAGCCATTTAAAAGGCTGATGCAGGAATCAAGAGAGAGTCAAAGTGTGAGAAGCTTCCTTTTGCTGCTTTGGGCAGCCTCTAGGAGCAGAGTGCGGACCCTAGCAGATAGCTAGAGAGTAAATGGGAGTCTTGGTCTTACAACCATAAGAAAATGAATTCTTGGCTGATACCTGAATTTTGGGCATGAAAGAACCTAAGCAGAGGACCCAGGTAAGCCATACCAGACTTCTGAACTTCAGACTTGTGACAATAAATGGGTATTCTGTTAAGTTGCTAAACTTGGGGCATTCTGTGATGTCAGCAACAGAAAACTCATACAGAAGCTCAAAGTTATGGAGCAAGTAGCAGTGGATCCAAGAAATATCCCATTCGGCATAGAGTATTGTGATGAAAATAGACGAGAGCAAGACAAGCAGGTTGATTTGAAGAAATTTTGTTCATTAATTTTACCTCCATTCATTCATCTCCCAAATATTTATGACTACCTTCTATATGGCAGGCCTATTGCTGTAAAGGCTAGAGAGAAAAAAATCCAGCCCCTTTATTTAAAAAGTTCACAATTTAAGGGCTAGGGGCAGACAAGCAAATGAATCAGTACAGTGTGTCTCTTAAATATTATAAAGAGATAGGCTGAGCCTAGTGTGGTGGTTCATGCCTGTAATCCTAGTGCTTTGGGAAGCTGAGGTTGGAGGATCACTTAAGGCCAGGAGTTCAAGACCAGGCTGGGCAACAGAATGAGACACCTGTGTCTACTAAAAAACCCCACAACAATTAGCAGGGTATGGTAGTGTGTACCTGGGAGGTCTCACTCTCCTTCCCAAAGACCAGCCTGGGCAACAGAATAAGATCTCCAACTCTACAATAACAACAAACAACAACAAATTAGTGACATGGGGTGGTGCACACCTCAGCTACTCAGGCGGCTGAGGCAGGAGGATCGCTTGAGCCCAGGAGTTCAAGGTTACAGTGAGCATACAGATCCCACCCCTGTACTCAAGTCTGGGTAACAGTGCAAGACCTTGTCTCAAAACAAAAACAAAAACAAAATAGGCTAGAGGTTATAGTAGCACAGATGCTTTTAGTCTGATTTCTTACCATGTTGTCTGTAGTAGGCAGATAATGACCTCCAAAGGTGTTTTTGTTCTAACCCCCAGAACCTGTGAATAGATTATTTTACATGAGAAAAGAAAAAGGATGCAGTTGGAATTAATGTTGTTAATCAACTGACTTTCAGATAGGGAGATTTTACTGGATTATCCAGATAGGTCCAATGTAATCACAAGAGTCCTTAAAAGTAGAAGAGGGAGGCAGATGAGAAAATCAGTATGATGTGATGTGAGAAAAACTGGACAGGCCAATAATGGCTCTGAAGATAGAGGAAGTGGCCATAAGCCAAGGCATGTGGGGAGCTTCTAGAAACTGGAGAAGACAAAAAAATGGAGTCTTATAATTTAAAAATGAGAAAATATTTGAAGAGACACTTCACCAGAGAAAATACACCAATGGCCAATAAGGACATGAAAATATCATGTCCTTTTAACATCATTTGTTATTAGGGAAATGCAAAATAAAACCACAATGAGATATGACTATATACATAGAATGGCTAAACTGAAAAGATTAGTAATGTCAAATGTAGGTGAGGATGTGGAACAACTGTGATTCTCTTATGTTGCTGGTGGGAATACAAAATGGTATAACCACTCTGGACACGGTTTGGAAATTTCTTACAAGTTAAACACACACTTACCACAGGCCCAGCAATCTACCTCCTAGTATTTATTCAAGAGATATAAATATACATGTCCAAACTGAGATCCAGATGTGAATGTTTACAGCAATTTTATTCATAATCAACCAAACTGGAAACAACCCATCAACTGGTAAATGGATAACAAGCTGTGGTACACACAGAGTGGGATATCACTCATGAATAAATAATAAACTATGGGCACACACAACAATATGAATGAGTCTTACAAACCCTCTGCTAAGTGAAAGAAGCTAAATACAAATGACCACCTGTTGTATGAGTCCATAAGGCATCCTAGGAAAGACAAACTGTAGTGATGGAACGTAGATCAGTGGTTTACAGGGGCTGGGGATAGGGGTGGTGATTCCAAAGGGGCTTGAGGGAACTTTGGGGGATGATAAAAATATTACATATCTTGTTTGTGGTGGTGGTTATATAACTATACATATTTATACATATTCATTCATCTGTACATTTAAATGAAGAAATTTTTTGTATATAAATTACACTTCAGTAAACTTGATTTAAACTCCTTCCTCCCCATGTGGGCTGGGCGCAGTGGCTCATACCTGTAATCCCAGCTCTTTGGGAGGCTGAGGCAGGTGGATCACCTGAGGTCAGGAGTTTGAAACCAGCCTGGCCAATGTGGTGAAACCCCGTCTCTACTAAAAATACAAAAATCAGCTGGGTGTGGTGGCACATGCTTGTAATCCCAGCTATTCAGGAGGCTGAGGCAGGAGAATCTCTTGAACCTGGGAGGTGGAGGTTGCAGTGAGCCGAGATTGCACCATTGCGCTCCAGCTTGGGTGACAAGAGTGAAACTCCATCTCAAACAAAACAAGCAAAAAAAAAAAAAAAAAAAAAAAAGAAAAGAAAAAAGAAAAGAAAATAGAGCACATGGTTTAAACAAGGGACTGATCAACTTCCCAAATATAATCCCTCTCAAGAAACTACGGGTTCTTAAATATGTAAGGGCAGAAAACTCATACACATGCGAAGCTTTACAATTACTGCTCAAGCATTAAAATTCAGCTGTAGTGTACGTTTTCTTGTCTGGTCTGTGGAATAAATAGAAAAGTTAAGAAAGGATATTTTAATTAAATATAAGAACCCAGAGATGAAATAAGATAACCTGAAAGAAAAGCAGGAAATGTTCTCACATCATCTCCTTGGGAAAAAAAGCACTTGGATAAACAGTTTGATGCACAGTGAATGCTATATTGAGAATTACACAATAGTGTGCTGAAATGAGTATAATTTATCTCGCTCAACATTCAGGAATAGACGTTTAAAGGACTTTTTTACTAAAAAGAGAAACATTTTCAAGCCTCTAAAGTGCTCTAAGCTCCTCAGAGAAAAATGCTAAGTACAGGGTATTATTATTATTTCATGCGCTCTGGGCTTACTTTGACAGTCATTATAGTTGTTCCATTTATAATATGCTGGGACGGCTTCCATAAAGTGCATCTTTTGTATGTGCATTTGTAATTCATTAAAAGCACACACTCATTTTGGGAAATGCCGTTTCAGAGATATGGGCATTGAAGTTGTGAGAAGGCAGCTACTTTGCCTAAATTACTTAGTGCCATCTGAGGGCATAGAGAGGGCCAGTCCCAACTGGAGCTCTTGGCATGATGTCTTCTGTTTCAAAATAGGGTCTCAGCAACTCTCTATGAATTATTTACATGAGAGATATTTTTGAGAATTTCACTTTGCGGACAGCTCTTTTGAGGATATAATTTGGCAGGGAACTATCATGGTTGTCTCTGATTCTATAAAGAGGCCTGAAGACTGTAATAGGAAAACCATTAGATTTGAAAAACGTAATTTTATTTTACTTACAAATTTTATAATCTATAAGAAAAAAAGCCCAATCCAATTCTTTGTTAATACCCTTCAGTTGCAGCATATTTCATTTGTAAATGCAGTGTGCTTCCCACTATTTTAATAAGCATTTCTGCTGCTGCTTCTCTTGAGGGTTCGTGATCGCTGTCAATAGCCATAAACTGTGAAGATGTGACAGGATGCTTCATCTCATTAAGATGCCATGCAGCCAGGATTCCTTCGTCTTCCTTCTTACATCTGATTTGTGCTCCTCAAATATGACCTTTAAGGCCTTCGCTGCTTTGCAAACACATTGCATGTCCCAAGGGCACATAATTAAGTAGGTCACATGCTTCCTATTACATATTAGTGCTTGCCTTTCAACATGCATTTCCTCTATTCCACTGTGGGAAAATTCTCTTTTTCATAAGGCATTCTTGAATAAGTTCTTGGCACTTTGCACAGAAAAAAATGTCCTTGATATATTGTGGGAATACTTAAGGTCATGTGGGATTTCATCAGTCATGAGAATAATTGGTCTCACATTTTTTAAAGAGTAGAGTCCACTTATACTAATTGTAGTATTGCCTTAGGCTTGTATTTCTAGAGTATAAAAGAACTCTCAAGTTAAGAGTTTCAGTTGTACCCTTTGCCAATTAAAGTATGTCAATAATTTTTGAATAATGCTCTCTATAAAATGGCACAATAAAAAATAAAACCATTGCAAATGTATTTCGACAATCTTTGACATTAATAAATTGGCTTGAATAATTGCATATGGACTTGGTAGAGTTTCTATTCATTCTTTTTGCAAATGGTATTTCCTATGCATGCTGTAGGATTTGGCAATTAAATAAATACACATGATGTAATTGTTTATAATTTTGCTTTCATAACTTTAATAATTGAGTGTGAATTTTGAGCAACAAGATACAATTTCATTTTGCTATGATTATTGTAAAAGATTTGAAAATATTTATAAGTAGATATTTTTCAAATTTATGTATTGAAATTAACAGAGAAACTTATATGCATTTAGTATAAGTAGATTTTGAAGAAAATCAGGATTAGTGGCTCTGTTCCTCCACTTCATCATATTATCCTTTGTAAACTCAGTAAATTTTCTCTACCCAAGTAATCAACTGGATTAATCCAAGATGAAGCATTTGTGTCCTAATTAACAGGCCCATTTAATTAAATTGGATTTCATGACTGCTGACTTCTTCCTCCTAGAGAGACTAATAAAGAGATAGCAACAAAATCCAATTGAGTTTCACATGATGATTGTGTTAAGAAATCAATAGGAAATGAGATGGTAACATGAAAGACCCAGAACCCTACAGAACAGTGCTTCCCAGATTTGATGAACTTAAAAATCACCCAGAGATCCTGTTAAAATTAAAATTTCAATTCAGTCATTCTGCAGTGGGCCTGAGATTGATTCTTCATTTCTAACGAGCCCTCGGGTGATGCTGAAGCTATTTGGAGAGAGGAACCATGTTTCAAATAGCAAGTTCATAGACCATTGTTGTATCACAGTTTACTATTTGTAAAAGTGCTATTGGCCAGTGCACAGTTCTGCGGCACCACTCAAGGATGAACTGCGTCTTTTTGTTGTGAAGGAAGAAATACCTGAGGGAACTGTAGCAATGCACTGGGTTTCAAAATGCACCTTCTGGATTCAAATACACTGGTTTAGCTTCTCTCATCTTTGTCCCTTGCTGCTACTTTCTCACCAACCTAATAGAACTGTCGTGAACTACAGCTATTAACTTTAGGCAGGATGGCTGGTATTGATTTTATTCTGAAATAGATCATTGGGTGATAGTGACAAGTGGAAAGTATGGGCCTAAACATACCATGGATATAGTCACAAAGGGTGACTTACTTGGGGGAACACGGGTGTGGAGGTGGTGCCAGACTTTGCTCATGTCTGTGTGCTGGTGTGTGCTTATGTGTGGCTTCCATTCTTAGGTGGAATTGCACTGCAATGGACTTTTTACTTTTATTTTTTCTCTAGACCATGGAATGAAGCTGTCATTTTCAATATTCTTGAATATGAGGACCTGCTTTTTTTTTTCGGAGACGCGGTTTCACTCTATCGCCCAGGCTGGAGTGCAGTGGCACCATCTCAGCTCACTGCAGCCTTGGCCTCCCAGGCTCAAGTGATCCTCCCTCCTCAGCCTCCTGAGTATTGAGGACTAAGGTGTGACCTTAGATTGTCTAGTTGTGCTTTATTAGATTTTTTGATGCATTCATTTAATGTAATGAACTTTCCTTTTAACATCACTTTTGCTGTATCCCAGAGGTTTTGATGAGTTGTTACTACTATCATTCAGTTCAAAGAATTTTTAAATTTTCATCTTGATTTCATTGTTGACCTGAAGATATTTCAAGAGCAGATTATTTAATTTCCATTTATTTGTATAGTTTTGAAGGTTCCTTTTGGAGTTAATTTTCAGTTTTAATCCACTGTGGTCAGAGAGGGTACTTGATATATTTTGATTTTCTTAAACTTATTGAGACTTGTTTTGTGGCCTATCATATGGTGTATCTTGAAGAATGTTTCAGGTGCTGATGAAAAATATGTATATTCTGCAGTTATTGAGTAGAATATTCTGTAAATCTCTGTTAGGTCCATTTGTTGTAGCGTATAGTTTAACTCCATTGTTCCTTTGTTGACTTCCTGTCTTTATGATCTGTCCAGTGCTTCCTGTGGACAATTGAAGTCCCCATTATTATTGTGTTGACATCTATGTCATTTCTTAGGTCCAGTAGTAATTTTTTTATAAATTTGGGAGCTCCAGTTTTAGGTGCATATATATTTAAGACTGTGATATTTTCCTGTTAGACTAGTCCTTTTATTATTATATAATGTCCCTCTTTGTCATTTTAAACTGCTGTTGCTTTAAAGTCTATTTTGTTTGATATAAGAACAGCTACTATTGCCGGCTTTTGGTATCCATTTGCATGGAATATCTTTTTCCACCTCTTCACCTTAAGTTTCTGTGAGCCCTTTTGTGTTACTTGAGTCTCTTAAAGATAGCAGATACTTGGTTTGTGGATTTTAATCCATTCTGTATCTTTTAAGTGGAGGATGTAGGTCATATATATTTAATGTTAGTATTGAGATGTGAGGTACTATTCTATTTATCATGCTAGTTGTTGCCTGATTGCCTGAATACCTTTCTTCATTGTGTTACTGTTTTATAGAACCTGTGAGATTTATGCTTTAAGAAGATTCTAGGCCAGGTGCAGTGGCTCATGCCTGTAATCCCAGCATTCTCGAGGTCAAGGCGGGCAGATCAATTGAGGTCAGGAGTTTGCGACCAGCCTGGCCAACATGGTGAAACTCTGTCTCTACTAAAAACACAAAAAATCAGCTAGGTGTGGCGGCAAGCACCTGTAGTTCCAGCTACTCACGAGGCTGAGGCATGAGAATGGCTTGATCCCAGGAGGTGGAGGTTGCAGTGAGCCAAGATCACACCACTGCACTCCAGCCTGTGTGGTAGAGCAAGACTCTCAAAAAGCAAAACAAAACAAAACTATTTTGGTGTGTTTCAAGGTGGTTGTTGTTGTTGTTGTTGTTTTTCCTCAAGATTTAGAACTCCTTTTAGCATAGCTTGGTAGTGGTGAATTCTCTCAGCATTTGTTTGTCTGAAAAAGACTTTTTTTTTCTCCTTCATTTATGAAGCTTAGTTTTGCTGGATGCAAAATTCTTGGCTGACGATTATTCTGTTTGAGTGGGCTAAAAATAGGACCCCAATCCCTTCTGGCTTATATGGTTTCTACTGAGAAGTCTGTTACTAATCTGATAGGTTTCCTTTATAAGTTGCCTGAATGCTTTTTGCCTCACAGCTTTTAATATTCTTTCATTTGACTTGACTTTAGTTAGCCTGATGACTCTGGCTAGGTGACAGTCTTTTTGTGATGAATTTCCCAGGTGTTCTTTGAGCTTCTTTTATTTGAATGTCTAGGTCTCTAACAAGGCCAGGAAGCTTTCCTCAATTATATCCTCAAGTAAGTTTTCCAAATTTGTAGATTTCTCTTTTTCCTCAGGAACACCAAATATTTTTAGGATTAGTCATTTAATGTAATCCCAAATTTCTTGGAAACTTTGTTCATTTTTTTAAAATTCCTTTTTTTCTTTGTCTTTGTTGGATTAGATTAGTTTGAAAACCTTGTCTTCAAGCTCTGAAGTTCCTTCTTCCACTTGTTCTAGCCTATTGTTGAAACTTTTCAGTGCATTTCATATACCTCTAAATGTGTTTTTCGTTTCCAGAAGTTGTGATTATTTTTTCCTTATGATATCTAATTCTCTGGAGAATTTTTCATCCATATGCTGTATTGTTTTTAAATTTTCTTTAAGTTGTTTTTCACTTTTCTCTGGTATCTCCTTCAGTAGCTTAATAATCTACCTCTGAATTCTTTATCTGGCAATTCAGAGATTTCTTTTTGGTTTGGATCCATTGTTTGGGAGCTGGTGTGATCTTTTGGGGGATGTTATAGAACCTTGTTTTGTCATATTACCAGAATTACTTTTCTGGTTTCTTCTATTTTGGGTAGACTATTTCAGTGGAAAGATCTGGAATTCAAGGGCTGCTGTTCAGATTTCTATGTCCCATGGGTTGATCCTTTGATGTGTTGCTTTCCCACTTCCCCTAGGAATGGAGCTTCCTGAGAGCCAGACTGCTGTGATTATTATTGCTCTTCTGGGTGTAGCCACCCAACAGGGTTACCAGGCTCTGGGCTGGTGCTGGACAATGTCTGCAAAGAGTCCTGTAATGTGATCTGACTTCAGGTCTCCCAGCCCTGGACACCAGCACTTGCTCTGGTGGAGGTGGCATAGAAGTGAAGTAAACTCTGTGTGAGTCCTTGGTTGTAGATATGTTTAGTGTGCTGGATTTCTTGAATGCTGATTATGCAGCAGTGAAGTTGTCATGTGGACAGACTCAGGACATCTGGTGAGCCAGGATGCTGCAGGCAGTAGAATTAGCTGTTGTTTTCTCCTTTCTGGGAGTAGGTTTATTCTGTCGTTAGTTGATATAATGACCTGATTTGGTTGGCCTCCAGCCAGGAGGTAGCACTTTCAAGACAGCATCAGCTGTGGTAGTAGAAGGGGGATGTAAGCTTGCCCTAACTTGGGCAGGGTAAATATTCGGGTTTCTCAGGCAATGGGCAGGGTCATAATGCTCCTAAGAGTTTATATATTTTGTGTTTGGCTACCAGGTGGATAGGGAAATATCATCAGGTAGGGGCAGGAGTAGGTGGGTCAGGGCTTAGACTGTCTTTGTGCACGGCTTGCTGCAACCATTGTGGGGGATGGGAAGGTGGTTTTCAGGCAATGGGGTTATGCTCCAGAAGGGATTATGGCTGTCTTTGCTGGGCCATATAGTTCACAAGGAAAGTGGGGGAAAGCTGGTAGCAATAGACCTCACCCAGCTCCCACACAGTTGATGAAGCCAGTCTCACTCCTTCATTGTCCCACTAACAGCAAGAAGTTTAGATCCAGGCAGCCTGCGCATGAGACCCAGACCTTGCTCCAGGCTATATGCTTCCTTGCTGAGGAAGCAAGCATGGCTTTTGGGCCTTGCCCCTCTTTGTCTGCCCATGATGTCAGCAGCAGCTCCTGTGCTTGTGTCTGTAGCAGTTCTTGTTCATACCCTGGATTCTGCTCAAGAAAATTTGTGCCCATTTGAAAATTATTACGAAGCTCAGTTGGGAGCTTCTTTTGCCCTGTGACTCCTCCGCAATTCTGTTGGCCTTCCCCAAGGGCGCCTGTGAGATATAGCCAGGGATGGCTTCCCTGGGCTTGAGCTGGGGACTGAGACTGCCTACAAGGCTCTTTCTGCTGCTGCTTCTACTTTTATGTTTCGTGTGGCTCCCTAAATCCTCTTTAGCTCCAGATAAGGTTAACTCTTCCTCCCTGATCTGGATTTTCAGGTTCCCCAGTGAGGATGTGTGTTCAGAGGCAGATTTTCCCCCTGTCACACTTTGGGAACTCACAGTTTTTGCTTGTCTCATGTAATTTGCAGCAGCACACCACTTCTTTCAAAGGATCTGTGAAGTCGTTTGCATCTTCTGGTACATTCCTGTGGTGGTTCTTTGAGCAAAAGTTCACTACGTGAGTCTCTACATGCTGTTCTGTCCATATGAGTGGGAGGTGCACATTAGCCTTGTCTCCTATGCACCATCTTCCTTTCTTGCCTGGAGCCACTTAAGATAATCTGGCTGATGAATCTCCTCCTTCATCATACCACATTTATAGGTACTTCTGTTTTTGTCTTCCAGGATGACTGATTCCCTGTGAAGAGTAGAGAGCCAGGAAAAACTGGAGATAATGGACTTATACAGAATCCAGAAATGAAAGGCTCCTGAAAATTAATATTTTAAAAATAAGAAATAAGGGATGGTTGTTTTTTCCTTAACATAGTAAATGATGAGGAACTGACAAAAGAATTAGAAGATTCCGGCCGGGCACTGTGGCTCACGCCTGTAATCCCAGCACTTTGGGAGGCTGAGGTAGTCAGATCACAAGGTCAAGAGATCGAGACCATCCTGGCCAACATGGTGAAACCCCGTCTCTACTAAAAATACAAAAATTAGCTGGGCATGGTGGTGCGTGCCTGTAGTCCCAGCTACTCCGGAGGCTGAGACAGGAGAATTGCTTGAACCCGGGAGGCAGAGGTTGCAGTGAGCTGAGATTACGCCACTGCACTCCAGCCTGGTGCCTCAAAATGGAACGAGACTATGTCTCAAAAAAAAAAAAAAAAAAGGAATTAGAAGATTCTATTTCAAAGATTCTTGTGAATGCCTCAAGATAATTTTCTGTTTCTATTTATTTTCTTTGGCTGGGTGATGTTTTCCTATAAATATTAAAACAAAGGCAACAGTAATATGTCAAATCTTGGCAAATCCACGAAGATTCTGCCACCAACAGATTTACATGTTTTCTGATTTTTTATTTTGAGACAGGGTCTCACTCTGTCACTCCAGCTAGAGTGCAGTGGCATAATCACGGTTCACTGCAGCCTTGACCTCCTGGGTACAGCCTCCCAAGTAGCTGCGACTGCTGGCACACACCACTATACTGAACTAATTTTTTTATTGTTATTTTTGTAGAGTCAGGGTCTGACAGTGTTACCTAGGGTAGTCACAAATTCCTGGGCTCAAGCAAGTCTCCTGCCTCAGCTTCCCAAAGTGCTGGGATTACAGGTGTGAGCAACTGCGCCTGGCAGATTTCCATGTCTTGACATAACAAATCAGTGTCCAATCTGTGATGTGTTCTCTATGACTCATTTCCTTTTCTTCCTAGGCACTCAACAGTTGACTTTTTCCACCCTCCATTGCTGTTCACTGTGGCCATGTGACTGAGTTAGCTAATGGAATGTGGGAAGAAATGTGTTCCCTTTCTAACACTGTCTCGTAAAAACTTGCTCACAAGCCTACACGTGCCCTTTTCCCCTTGTGATTTACTGGAGAGGACAAGAAGATCAGGAGAAGGGAGGAGCCACAATGGAAGAAGCCTCGGTCCTTGAAGGATGTGGCAAATCAACATTTCATTGCAATGTTAGAGAAAACTGAATACACGTTTTGGATTTGTTTGTAATGCAGTAAGCCTACTCTATGTAGCACAGGTGGAAAATAGGAAGACAGTCTAGTTTTGATGCCTACCCTTCATTGGGGAGCAGGACCAAGTTTTCATATTTGAATATTGGATTCCTTGTTTTATTAGGAGGTTTATAAACCTTTGCTGAAGATAAGTGAATTTGGTGCTGCTATCCAGATCCTGCTCCTCATCCTGAGCCAGCCCAAAGGATGACAAGCTAAGAATGCATGTCCTGCTCCGAACTTTATCCCAAAAGAAATAGAACTGTTTCATACTTTTTAAAAAATTGTCATGTATTTCTCTATACCTATTGTTAAGGAACTTTGAAATTAGGGGTCTGAATGAATTTGCTTAATATTTTTCTTAGATGACTTTTTCTGTTGCAATCTAAAAGACATTTTTATTTAGCAGCAAGAAAAGGGCTGTCATCACTGTCTCAGTCCATTTTGTGTTGCCATAACAGAATACCTGAGACTAGGTGATTTACAAAGAATGGAGATTTATTTATGCCACTTCTGGAAGCTAGGGAGTCTAACATGATGGTGCCGGCGACTTTGTTGTCTGGTAAGTGCTTGGTCTCTGCTTCCAAGATGGTGCCTTAAATGCTGCATCCTCTCGAGGGAAGAAACATTGTTCTCTGTGTGGCAGAAGAGCCAAAAGAGACCAAAAGTGGGTAAGGATTCACCCTTTCCTAAGGGCACTAATCCTATCCATGAGGGTAAAGCCCTGATGGCCTAATCACCTCTTTAAAATCCTACCTCTTAATACTATTACAATGACAATTACATTTCAACATGAATTTTGGAGGGGACAAACATTCAAACCACAGCAATCACTTATTTCACTTATTTTGGAATGGCATCTGTTTAATGGCTAGGAAGCAGGAGAAAAGGATTCTCTCTATGCTAAAACATACATTGGGCTTAGTTTCTTTTCTCCAAGAAATTTGCACTTTCTGAGAATAGAGGGGGAATTATCTTCTATGATGGCTTCTACTCTTCATACTAAAGAGGTCCTCATAATACGTAGAGTCCTTCTGTTTCTTGAGAGCTCACACTCTGGACTAGGTAGGCTACCTACAGAAGGACTTTTCATTTGAAGATTTTTTTTTTTTTTTTGCTACATCAAAATGGTAATGTGATCAGGTATCAAACAATGCTTAAATTCCTAATTCATTGCATAAGGTATCTAAGTAGACAGTGCATAGATACTCAAATAACGATAGTTTCTGCTCTTTGTAAACCTGTTCTGCAGACAGACAAATACCACTAATGTAGACTTTTAAAAAAACACAATAAAACCACACAGGTGTCAGATTTAGAGTAGATGGCAGCACTTGCAAAGAGAAAAATCTTTTGTGTGGGAGAATGAAAGCATGCTGAGAGAGTATCCCAAAGAATAGAGGCAAGCAATCGTTTTTAGCCCTGCTATTTCTCTTTAAGAATTCTTCATCCAGAGGCTTCTTTGGCTCTGTGAAGGCTGCATCATGGTCACTCTAGGTGTTCATGGGCTACTGACATGAGGGTTGCCTTTATGGAACAGTGTAAATGGCAGCTCCATCCTTCTAGATCAGCCCCAAAACCTCAGAGTCATCCTTACATTCTCTCATTCTCTCACATTTGTACTCAATCTGTCAAGAAATCTTGTTGGATATACCTTTAAAACATCTCTTCCACCTACACAGTCTCCCACCTCGACTGCTGCAAGCCTAGACTAAACATCTCAGGTCTCGCTTTGATGATTGCAATAGTTTCCTAACTGATCTCCCTGATTCAAGCACTTGCCCTTCTACATTCTTTTTTCCTTGCAGAAGCCATAGTAATCCTCTCAAATTATGTCACGCCTCAGTTAAATTCTACAGTGACTTCCCAAGTTAGTCTGCTGTGATCTGTAACAGTACATGATGGGCCCCTGGACCTCTGTGACTCCATCTTCTGGCACTCTCCTCATTGCCCACTTTGTTTCAGCCATACTGGCTGTCTTTCCTGCTTCTCTGTAAACACATAGAGCATGCCCTTTCTCAGGGCTTTGTACCTGCTGCCTTAATGCTCTCCCCGCTGTGTATTCCTTAGGAAATGATAACTGCTATAATGAGTAGATCCAGAATTCTAGGATGCCCCAAACACAGTGGACATCTTTCTCATGAAAAGTGTTGGGGTGGGGGAGGTGGACAGCTCCAAGGGTAGTCCTTTCCCATGTTGTCATACTGCCACCCATGCTAAAGGAAGTTATGTCGTCTTCAACATGAGGTTTCTGTGGTTACTCAGGAGTGTCCCCCTTTACAACAAAGTAGAAGGGGGAAAGAGCACAGAAGGGAAGCTTTTTGTTGGACAGGCTGAAAGTGTCATCAGCTTCCAACATGAGTTGGAATGCAATGAATTAGGAATTTAAGCGTTGTTTGATAACTGATCACATCACCATTTTGATGTACCAAAAAAAAAAGTCTTCAAATAAAAAGTGCATCTGTAGCCATCACCTCCACTCATGTTACAGCAACTAGAACTCAGTCTCAAGGCCAAAATTCCCAGCCAGGGAGCTGGGACATGTAGCTCAGTGTGGACCAGGAAAGTAGAAAGATTCTAGAGAGCAGCTAGCCTCCTCCGCATTGTAGTAACCACATGGATTTGTCCTTCACTTTCTTTAGGTTGCTTCTTAAATATCACCTGAGTGAGAGCTTCCAGTCACTATGCAACCACAGCACCCCATGCCTGTACTCACTGTTTCTTTCCCCTATTTAATTTTTTCCATAGCCCTTATTGCCACTATATATTTGTTCTTTATTTTTAAAAATTGTTTCTCTCCTGTAGTGGGTTGAAATGTGGCTCCTTAAAAGATATGTCCATGTCCTAATCCCAGAGCCTGAGGTTGTAACTTTATTCAGAAAAAAAGACTTTTGCCCAGGTAATTAAGTTAATGATCTTGAGATGAGATCATCTTGTATTACCCAGGTGGATCCTATATCCAGAACAAGTCCTGATAGGAGACTGGAGGGAAGAAGACACAGTGGGGAAGGCCACATGCAGAAGGCGGAGCTTAGAGTGATGCAGCCACAGCCAAGGAACTCCTGCAGCCATCAGAAGCTGGAGGAGGGAAGGAAGGACTCTCCCCTGGAGCCTTGAGAGGGATTGCAGCCCTACAAGCTACACCTTGATTTTGAACTTCTGGCCTCCAGAACCGTCAGAGAATAGATTTCTATTGTTGTAAACCACCCAGCTGTTACATCAGCTCTAGAAAACTAATATATCTCCCCTACTATAAGTTAAGCTTCTGGAAGGTAGAGATTTTGTTTCATTTATTATCGTAGTTTCAGTGCAGAGAACACTGCCTAGCATGTAAATACTTGTTGAATGAATGAGTGAGTGGAAATAGGAAAATGAATCTCCAGCTTACTCTGAAGACGTAATTTTTAAAAATAGCTTTTATAGCCATTATGAAACTGCCTGCCCCAGAGGACCATTTTTTTCTGGTTTATCCTCCTTCTGAGACAGTATGTGTGGTGCTTAGGAGCTGAGACTCTGAACTTAGACAGACTTGGAGTAAAACTCCAGCTATGGAATCACTGACAAGTGTGGTATTGGACAAGTTAATTAATACTCCTCAGCCTCAATTTCTGTATTTGTTAAAATAGGCCATTTGCATAATATTGGTGGGAAGATTAAATGAGATAGTAGATATACAGTCCACTCATTGTTTATGGCTTGACCATGTAAATTCATAGTAAATTACTATAATAATAACGATAATGATAATTACTTAGAATTTATAGGGAATTCCTAAGATTTTACAGACTCAAGTATTCTTTCATTTTGAATTCCTTTAAAATAACATTCACTGATTGTAACATTTCTTTACTAAGAATTTCGATGAAGTAAGCCCTTTCTATCCACAAAATACCCTACTATAGTATTTTAGGATTGCAGAATTACTTCTGTGTAACCCATATGAGCCATGACAATGTCGTACTAAATATGGGCACATTGCTGGGAATTCCAAGTTGTCAAATGAAATCAGCTCAACCTGAGCAGACTGCCTCGCCCCCTGTCTCTTGCTTGTCTGCCCTTGGGTTTGTTGTGCTCAAATTGATCTGTTACAATTTTTGCTATCTCATGAAAATAAATGATGTGCTTGCTGTTTATGTTGCGATTTCGTGCTTAAATATCACATATTGATATTGTGTGCCGCTCAGAGAGACTTTTCCAAAACATAATCACTAATTTGCATATATTAGCATAGAATTGGCACAACAAACAAAAATTCATAAGCTACCACATCACTACAGCAAATAAATAGATATGTAAATAAACCTGACAGAAGATCTTTACAAATATGAAGAGGTGGCTGGATAAAATTTTGAAGTGTTGCTAAACAGGGAACAAGGAAGGTGGTGTCTTTAGAAGGCAAGATAAATGGTTGTGATCACTTTCATTATTTTGTTCCCTGAACATAAAAATATTTATTAGGTTTTCATTAATTCACTCTCAGCCTCACTTTAATTCTCTTCTAAGGTCCTACATTTCTCGATGGCAAGGTTATATAATCCTTGGGTTTGGAGACAGAATATTTGGCACTTAATCTGAAGTCCTGACTCTGGCCAAGGAAATCTTAAGAGCATTCTCCAGCCCCAAGCTCTGCCTTTGCAACTTCCCTTCTGTTTTTCAGAGTTAGTTCAACATAGGGACTCCGCTGCTTCCTTGGCATCAGGATGCATTTTCCAAGATCTTTTTTTTCTTTTCTTGCAATAGGGTCTTGTTCTGTCATCCAGGCTGGAGTGCAGTTATGTGATCATGGCTCACTGCAGCTTTGAACTCCTGGGCTCAAGCGATCCTCCCTCTTCAGACTCCCCAGTAGCTACGGCTCAGGCATATGCAACCATATTTGGCTAATTTTTAATTTTTTTTGTTTTTAGTAGAGATCAGGTCTTGCTGTTGTCCAGGATGGTCTCAAACTTCTGGGCTCAAGCAATCCTGCCTCAGCCTCCCAAAGTGCTAGGATTACAGGCATGAGCCATGGCACCTGGTCCCAGATTTTTATTTAGTTGACTTCTTCAGAGAGATTTCCTTAAATTCCAGCTCACATATCATCTTGGTTTCATTCTTTACCCAGCAGTAATATTGTTCTTGTTGTTTGTGTGTGTGTGTGTGCATGTTTATGTGTATGCATGCATGTTTGCATGTATTGGTGTATGAATGCATGTGTGCGCACGTTTGCCCATTCATGGGTGAACTGGGTATATCCTCACCCTATTAAAAAATAAGATCCATAAAAAGAAGCCCGTGTCTGTCATGTTTCCAGCTGTATGCTCATTGTTTAAAATACTTCTTAGTACCTAGGAGATGCTCAAAAAAATACATATTAAATATAATCAAGGCAAAAACTTCCCATATGTTTATTTTATTGATAATTTCTCTTCTCAATCCTAGATAGTATAAATTCTGGCTTCCAGATTCCAAATTCAGTCAGAGGTACTCCAAATTCTGACTTCTGGAACTGCAGAATGATGCACAACATTAGCATGTAATATTTAGTGAGGGAATACTACTACCCGTAACACTGCACACAGGTGTTGGCCAGTTTGGTGAGGAGATTCATTAAAGTGAATGTTGTCTTGCTACAAGCATCTCTTTCACTTTGGCATTCCAGAAGGAGAGAAACCCTGACAAAGAAGGGCCAAGGACAGCTTTATTATTAGCATTGATGGCACCTCAGATCACAATGGAAGTTTGCCGGTAAAACACACCAGTGTAAAAAGAGGCCCCTGGCCTGTGATGTGTGTGGGAGAGGTGGCACCATCTGACAGCTTTCTCTTCTCAGGCTCAGGTAATATCTTGGAATCTTATTCTTTGGCTAACAACATGATGCAAATTATAGTAAACGCATGAAATGCAGAGCGATGGGGCATTGGCTCAGGGACTCTTCATATGGGTGAGGCTCCTGGGTCTTTTACTATTCCAGACATGGGGATTTAGAAAGAAGAATCACACCCAGTAAGTGTATCTCTATATAAACTAAGGGGTGAACTCTCAAGAAGTTAAACATATACTTACTGGATGACCTAGCACACCCACTCGTAGGAATTTACCCAAGATAAGTGAAAACATGTGTTCACAAAGACTTGTATTTGAATGTTCCTAGTAGCTTTACTCATAATAGCTAAAATCTAAAATCAAAAAAATGTTTAGTGCTGGTGAAGCGATAAGCAAATTATAGTATATCCATACAATGGAATATTATTCAGCAATTAAAAACTCCATTGAAGTATATGGTATCATGGATGAATCTTAAAAAGCATTATATTGAGTGAAAGAAGCCAGGTGAAAAAGACTACTTGCAGTGATTTCATTTATAAAACATTCCAGGGGGAAAAAAAATACTATAGTGACGGAAAGCAGAGTATTTGTTGTCAGGAGCTGGGAGAGCAGAAAGAGTTAGAAGATTGTCTGCACAAAGGAAGGTGCAATTTTTGAAGTCATGAGAAATGTTCATGATAGCAGTGGTGGATACACAGCAGTATACATTTGGCCAGGCTCATTACAAATTTAAAATAAAACTAGTGGATTTTATTTTATATTAATTATATTTATCAAGAAAGCTGATTATATATGTGTATGTCCACACATATAAATACATATATCTTCTATAAATACTCTGGGATCCTGTTCAAAGATTTAGCACTTCTCCTTTTGAAGAACAGGGGAAGATGGAGGAAGAAGAGAGGCTTTTTGTCCCCATTTAAAGGAACAGCCTCTGGGGCATGTTCTAACAAAATCACAATGGGTGACATATTTTCTGTTTCATTCAACATGGGTCTGAATGGTTCTTCTTATTTCACATTTTAGAATTACAAATTCTTCTTTGTGTTCTTTAATGACATGTTTTCTGGCTAGGATTTTTTCCCTTTTAAAAGGGCTGGGAGATGGGCGAGGAGCATGAGAGGGGAATGAGGGGCTCAGGGTTATGCACCGGCTAAGAAACGGGAAATGGATAGTGAAGGATTCCCATGGTTTGTGTCAGTAAATTGTGACCTGAACTTGCCGTGACTCAGCCTGATGCATCCCTTACATATTTAGAGTTTTCCCGTCATGAAGCCCTCAATTACACACAGATCCTCACTACCGTGATTTTGGGTAGGGCCTGTGTCTTAAACCAGGAATTGTTAGAGTGTCCCTTTGATCTATTCATACGTTTAAGTTGGGAGGGAAATCCTGGTCTTGAATTTTGTCAGTGCTATTAACAGAAAGGATTATTTTAGGTCTTAGAGCAAAGTTTGCTTGAGTTTTGGCTTCAACTCATCTGAACTAAATTACAGATGATGGGAAAAAATTAGGTCCTGCCTTATATATATATTTTTTGGACTGTTTCTATGTGATAAATATTTGTACTTACAATTTGTACCTATTCAACCTAAGTTCAGCAGTTGAAAATTTAACAGAATGAAAGAAAATGTGTAAGTCAATGGAAGTGGACAGACTTAGATTGCCAGACCTTTACTAGGTTAAGTAACACTCTTACTTTGGTAGGTATCAAATAAAACAAGGTCTACACCATAGATTTACTGCTGCAGACAGATGTATGTATATCTGAAACCAGAAATAGCTACAATTTAAAAGGCCAGGATTACAGCCTTCCACCCTCTCACCTCTGTTAATGAAGGATTGAAAAGACATATTCTGTTTGGTTTTATTTTGCCGATTATACCTTTTAAATATATGGGAAATTATTTTGATTAGTTGTATTTGATTCTCGACTTGAAAAAAGAAAAAAGTTTCCCTTTAAAGCTTAACTATTATTATTCCTATTTCAATCTGCTATGTTTGAAGGGAGGCAGCTATTTGTAACCATTGCTAAATGTCATGGCTTCCAAGATTTGACCACGCCCAGTCACAACTCTATGCAAGCCAGGCTGCTTCTGCCATCTAGTGACTTTCTTATTGAACTACCTTGGTAGGGCATTGCCGAGTTCAGCCGACTCAAACCCTGAAAATTAATTTTAATTTAATGCCATGTGATTAGCTTTGGCCTTTACATTCTTTCATTCCCATTTACCACCTGTGTGATTTGAGACAAATATTTAACATTTCTGTGACTCAGTTCATTCATCTGGAGAATGGGTTAAGGACCTATGGCTTTCATGAGACTCATCTGAAATAATGTACAGAAAACACTTAGCAGAGTGCCTGGCGCAGGTAAATCCTGGAAAAAGATTTGATGTTATTATATTTATAATTATAACTGTAATTATGAAGATCTAGAACTGAAAAAATAGACTAAGTTATGGGAAATCAAGTTATGGATATGAGTATTCCAGAATAAATTAAGTATATAATATTTAAAGCTTGGAAGAGGAACAAGTTTATTTAGGCTTTTCGTGTCACTGCCAACAAATGCATTACTGCAATTATACTTTCCTCCTTCCAAGCCTTTCCCCACCTCATACTGAATGTTCCCATCGCAGCAGACAACTCATTACTCTGCGAGCATTTTAATGCCTTTCTTCATCTTTCTGGAGTTTCTCTCTCACATTTTTACACTTCACAATCTTTAACTCCCAACTCAAATGTCAGCTTCCCTTGCTGTCAAGTGGAGTTTAATCCTGTGTGGCCCTTTATTCACATCTCTGTTATAGCATCTGAAACAGACAGGCTGCACACAAGTGGACCGAGTAGGGTATGTGCAGCCCAGCCACGTAAGTTGAGGCTGAAGTCCCTTCCATGATATATTGTGTATTATCTTTGCATCTTCTCTCTCTCTCTCACCTCAATGCCTAATACAAAAACCTCACACAATAGGTGCTTCACTAAAGCTTGTTGAACTGAGATAAGAGCTTAGCAAATATCTGACAGTGAGTTTTTAGGAAGGCTGACTCATAGAGGCTTCTAACATACGTTGGACTAAATTAGCCCAGTGGTTTGAGTGGGCAGGTTGGGCCCATCAAAATAGTCTTTTAAATTGAATAACTAGGTTGGGAGTGGTAGCTCATGCCTTTAATCTCAGAACTTTGGGAGGCTGAAGTGGGTGGATCACTTGCAGCCAGGAGTTTGAGACCAGCCTGGCCAATATGAAGAAACCCATCTCTACTAAAAATACAAAAAATAGCCAGGGACGGTGGTGTGTGCCTGTAATCCCAGCTACTCGGGAGGCTGAGGCCTGAGAATTGCTTGAGCCCAGGAGGCTGAGTTTGCAGTGAGCCAAGATCATACCACCTCACTCCAGCCTGGGCAATAGAGTGAGACTCTGTCTCTAAAGAAATAAATAAAATAAAACAATTAGGTAATACTTTATAACAACAATACTATACTTCATTAAGGAATACTTAGAAATTACTAAAAAGGAAAAGAATCATGGCTTCACTACCCAAACATTGTTAATATTTGATGTGTTTTTTCAGCATTTTTTCTATAATTGTTTGTATTACATTATTGTAATAATTATCTATTTGCAGCTATGTACATTGATTTTAAATTTAACATACTTAATTTTCCCATTATACTATATGCACATTAAGAACATAATTCTAAAAAGCAGAATTCCACTGAGTAAATACACCATAGTGCACTTAACATGATTATATTTTAGGCATTTAGCTTGTTTGTAGTTTTTCAGCTATTGTATGTAATGCCACAGAGTAAAACTTCGGGCATAAAGGTTTTTCTTTGTCTAGAATTATTTGCTTTCATGAATCCCAGAAGTATAATTCTGACTGCCTTTCTTATTATAGTAAGCCCTGATGGAGCAGGCATTAAATTATTGTAATAAATGGAATGTCCTGTCAATTGAAAGGTAACCAGAAAATGGTTTTTGACTTGTGGTGGCTCCAGGTCACCATTATGAACTGTGACTGCCCGGAAGTTATTGTAGATGTGCAGAAAGGCTTTAGAAAGTTAGGCTAAAATAGGCATGCAGGGAATACAGTTTCCCAAAACCATTCTCTGGTATTACATTGATTCCTTGATTTTTCTTTGTGTCGGCATGTGTGTGTGTGTTTTGTCATTTCATATTAAAAGTGAAATATTTAGGCCCAATACATGTTACCTGACTTTGTATTTTTCTTCCACAAAGAATGAGTTATTTGGTTCATGAATTTATTCATTTATACATTTATTCACTTATTTTACAGATATTTATGAGTGTTTGTGCCATTCACTTCCAGTAGTATTAGGTACCCAGAGACCAGTAAAACACATTCTTAAAAGGATTTTAGAGCTTACTGAGAGGAACTAATAAACAAACAACGACAGTGCCATAAGAAACCTACTTTAGTGGAATTAGGAACAACGCAGCTTTGGGAACAAAATGGGAGAATTAATTTTGTCTTGAGTATCAAGAAGGCTTCACAGAGGAGCTTATAGTTAAGTTGTGTGTGATGGTAGGAATTTAACAGATGGACTACTGGCGAATTCCAGTAAGAGGGACCAACATATTCATAGCTGTGAACATGAGGTGGGAAAATAGAAAAACCCTCTGTGGCTGAAGGGAGGGCTTACATGAAGGAAGGAATGGGAGCTCATGATGGAAAGATAGAATGATGCTAGATTATCAAGGGCTTCATATCTTATATTTCAGGCTAAGAAATGTATATTTTAAATTGAAACCTATTAAAAACTATTTATAGTTTGTTTTTAGCAAAAGAATGAGACTAAAATGATAGCCCTGTTCAGTAACTGAGACTGATGCTAGGCATGTTACTTAAGCATTTTACATGAGAAGTTTTTACAACAACACTGTTTGTATGAGTCCATTTTCACACTGCTATAAAAAACTGCCCGAGACTGGGTAATTTGTAAAGGAAAGAGGTTTAATTGACCCGCAGTTCTGCATGACTGGGGAGGCCTCAGGAAACTTATAATTATGGTGGAAGGTGAAGGGGAAACAAGGCACATCTTCTCATGGTGGCAGGAGAGAGAAAGAGAGAGAGAGAAAAGCCAGGAAGTGCCATACTTAAAACCATCAGCTCTTGGGAGAAGTCCTTCACTTTCATGAGAATAGCATGAAACCATCCCCATGATCCAACCATGTTTCTCCCTCGACACCTGGGGATTACAATGCGAGATGAAATTTGGGTCAGGACACAGAGCCAAACCGTATTACTATGAGAGAAAGGACTAATTTTCTTGAATAATATGGAAGAAGAAATTGAGGACTGGAGAAGTTAAGTAATTTTTCCAAGGTCACAGAGACAGTAAGTGGCCTAACAGAGATGTAAACCTGGGCAGCGGTAATTGCGAAGCCCAGCCTCTTAACCACTCTGGTCTATTGCCACTTTGGAGCATATTTTAGAAAGACCATTTTGGAGACTGTAGAAGTATACAGTAGAGAGAGAGAGAGTCAGAGGTTAGAGATGAACTTGGGAATTTATTGCAAGAGTCCAGGACAGAGGTGATGAGGGCCATAACAAGGAGGGGATAATGGAGGCTGAGAGGATGGAAAAGTATCAGCTATGGGTATAGGGCTCAGATGAACAAACAAATAAAAATCACAGCAATTCTGGAAAACATAGGTAAATTTTACTAAATAAACAAAAAAATCCTCATTTGTGGTAACCGCCTATAGGGACTGTCTTTCATAATGTTCTTGAGGAAAGTTACCTATCTTTGATTGTTCTTGGATAATGACATTCTTAAAATCTGGCATAATTTACCTTTGACTCACAGGGTTGTCTTTAATTTATGAAAATTGTGTTTGAGGAAAATTATTATTCAACCATCTATTCAATACATTGCTAGATCCTGGAGTACACAGAGATGGATAAGACTAAAAACCCTCTCTTAAAATGCTCCCAATGAAGAAAGGTCAATAATACCAGTACAAAACAGTCACAACACTCAAAATGTACAAGATGTCCTGAGATGCAAGGACAAAGCATCCTAGAAATCTCAAAGGAGGCAGGGGAGAGTGCTTCCAGCTGTGGCATATGGGCAAAATTCAGAGATGGTTTTGTGGCAGAAGTTTGCGTTTAAGTCGGACAAGAAGGATTTTGAGGTGAGACAGTGATGAATTACAGGTAGAAAGAAGAGTATCATCAAGCAAGCCAAAGATGGCAAGTATTGGGTACATGGGGGAGAGCAGGGTATGATCCGGTTTTTTTGTTTTGTTTTTTGTTTTTTTGAGACAAGGTCTCCCTCGGTGGCTCAGGCCAGAGTGCAGGGGTGGAATCATGGCTCACTGCAACCTTGAACTCCTGGACTTAAGCTATTCTCCCACCTCAGCCTCTGAGTAGTTATAATCCAGTTTGGTGGGAGCAGAAGGTACGTCATGAGGAGCAGGAGGCAAGGACACAGTCAAAAATTACAGGAGGGCATTATAATTAGCAGTGTTCTTTCTGGAATAGTAACTTACAGAGTGTGAAAGTGAATTTTCTAGAGAGAGGAGAATTTTTTAAAATTGAGAATCACTGGTTTGCACATCATTCTCGATCCTCACACCTTAAACATCCACATGGCCTAGGCGGTGGGTCCTGGCACGTTGCAAATATTCAGTAAATATTTGCTGAGTAAGTGAATGACTCTGTCTTTCACTCTCTGTGTATGATGGAGAAGGAAGACTTGCTTTTAAATACATACATGTCTTCCAGACAGGTGGTCTAAAGAAATGGCCAAGAGTGAACTCTTGAATTCTGAAATCAGAAATGGCTCCATGACTAATCTTAGGACAATATTACTGAGCCACTCTTTTTGGGCCTTATTTCTTCATTTACAAAATAAGAACAAAATTAGGACCTACCTAATAAGGTGGTGACAGTTCAAAAATCTGGGATAGAAAGTGCTACACAGACATTAGCTTTTATTCTGGAGACGTTGGGATTCTAGTTTAGCAACCAGAGCTGTTCTCTTAGGCTTCTGGCACCAGTAGGCCTATCATGAGACTGTTCCACCTTTTTTTCACATCTGTGCTCATGCCATTTTATTTCACTCCTAGAAATGCATAAATCAAGGAATCATAAACATAAAAATCATGACTTTTCCTTGCTCTAACTGATTGAAACCCTTTATTCATGGAAGGCTCCAGCGGGCACACTCACTAGCTGCCTGCTGGCCGGCGTCACCTCTTCCAGCACACGGCCCCGGCCATCTGGTCCTCACCAGGCGAGCCATATGGAACTTAGCCCCCACTTTTTTGAAAAGCTTAACTTCTTTCTTCTTTGGGTTCTCTGCCTGGCTGTACTTCTCAGTTCTATGGAATCAAGCACGATTGGAATCACAATTTTCTTATCTTCCATCCTTGAAAGGAGAGTCAATGACTTAAATTTTATTAGGAGAACCTTTAGATCCTGCATCTTACTCATGTTAAATAATGAAACTCTACTTCAAGCCCTGTGACATCTGGGGCACAAGATAAATAATTCGGAAATCACAATTATATAATTATTTCCTATAACTGTCCCTGTTCTCTACAAAGGAAATACTATTGCATTGCCTTTCCTTCTCTCCTCGATACTTTGAGCTGCAATTGTCTGCCACCAAACCTCGAACAGCAGGTACGGCCATGCTGAGATGATTAGTTCTTAACTGTTACACGTTATTAGCTGAGTAGAAAATGACATGCAAAGTTCCAAGATATGGTTTGGCTCCTACTGTGATAATCTCAGTGAGATTTACAAATACCAAGAAGATTTCTAAGCTTTCTTTGACACTCACTGCCAATATGCTTGTTTCTTAAAAGTAGAAGCCTAAGTTAAATCTTAATCAGTTCTGAAAAATAACTTTTGAGAATTTTGTTTAAATGGAGTGTAGGTTTTGCTTATATTAATGTATTGATGATTTAGGAATTTTAAAAAATGGAATAGAAGTAACAGCATGCAAGCCTAGCTGATTTTCAGCAAAACTATGAAGTGAAATAAGTACGTCTTCAGGTGACTTAATGCCTTTCCCACACTTCTTAGATTTTTCCCACCGCGGCCCCAGCTCATTTTTTTATTTTTTCTGTCCGTAAGTTTATTGTCTTTATCTGAAAAATCCTCATAGAAAATTGTTTGGTTTAGCTTTCAGCAGCCCGCTCCTGAGCTCTGAGGAAGCTTGTCTTCTTTTGAGCTACCCGATCTTTCTTCTGAGCAAGGGGCATTTTGGGATGGTCCCACCTCTTCTTTTCAATTTCTTTCTTGGGCTTCTTTTTATATACTAGATTCTCTCATACAGAAGTTGAGTTTTCTTATACATCTCCTCCATCATGTCTGCAGTTACACTGTTCCTTATGTATTGAGAGAACTGTCTTTTGTAAGCATCTTCTTCCATTAAGTAGCACATGTAATCTGCAACATTCTGGCCCATGGTGTGCTTCCAGTGTACTTCTGCATTAAATTCCTTGCTTTCAGAATCATAACCAGGGAATCGTTTGGTACTGTGAGGGATAGACAAGCCTCCATCCGCGGCTCCCTTTCAGGACACCAAAAATTTATTTCCAGTGGTAGTTCTGGCAAGGCCTGCATCCAAATAACAAGTAAAGGCACCTAGGTGACCATCAATGCTTTCCACATTGTATTCATCGCCAGTCACCTCCACTTGGCCTTCATAGATCTTGTCCATGCCAAACCTATTGAGAAGCCTGCAGGCCAGCAGCAGGCCAGTACAATACGCTGCAGCATAATTTGTCAAACCAACCTTCACACCGTATTTTGGCAGTTTGTGCACATATGCTGTGCAAACTATCATATTTCCCTCTATATGGGCATAAGGAATCTGACAAATGATATCTCTGTTACACAAACTATCATCCTGTATTTGAGCATATTGTATTTATTTTTATCCTGTATCATCAAGTGCTTCCAAGCATAGTCATCAGTTTTACCCTCTTGTCATCTTCTAAATTTCACTTGGTATCTTTTAAAGTAGGCCTTATTCTTAACAACTTAAACAAACTCCATCATGTGGAACAGAGACCTGCATCCACGGCTCGACAGAGACCTGCAGGCCCCCCAAGTCACTTATAAGCATATTTTTTTTCTATCATAAGAAAAAAATGTGTTAAGATGCTAGCACATTACTGTAAATTAATTAAAAAATGTCAGGCCCCCAAAGATAAAAAATGAACATGCTTTTCAAAAGCATCCCCCGAGGAAGAAATAAGCAATTAATCTTCATGTTCACCATGGAATAATTTCCATCTTCTACTCCTTTTTTGGGGAGAGTTATTCTTCTTCCACAAAAAACAAAAGCTATTTTCCCCTTACTTCTTTCCAGAGGAGAGTGAACATACTTACACTTACATTCCATATAAGACTGCGATTCTAGTCCAGATTACTGAGCTCAGTGCCAAGGCTCAATTAACCGTGTCTTGTCCTTTGTATGCCCAGATGCAGATACAATACCTGGACTTGCTAGGTATATGATAAATGAATTTGTGTTGAATGATGTTGTGAAGTACATTATTTACTATAGAACAGAGAATCTCGCATGAGCTGCAGGTAACTCTGGAGTTATTCCTGCAAACAAACTTAGATTTTACATTTGAACTCAAAAGAAGTTCCTTACAGTTTTGTGGTTCTCAATTTTTTGTGTTTACACACAATTTAACATTCATAAATTTTTGGTGGCTCATTTTAAGGAATTGACCAAACAGAAGCTAAATAATTCAGCGATAACTACAACCTATAGCTAATAGTTTACAACAAGGCATCCAGAGGTCAGGGCAGGCTCCCTGGGATGGTATGAGCAGGAGATGCTGTACGCCCAGCCTCTACCCCACATAGCCTCCATCAGCATCCCGCTTGCTGCAAGCCACCTCAAATAACATGTAGTATCTAAGTAAATACTGGGTCTATCTATGCAAACTTACATTATTGATCTCCTGTCTTTACTTTTCAAGCAAATAACCAACCTATATGGAAATTCCATAGCCACCATTGGGCACTTTGGGATTCATTACAACTTATTTAATAATGCTGTATCATTAAATAACTGCGTATTAGTCATTTCTTTTCCAGTCAATGCCCTCACTTTAACAGTAGATACCTGGCGAGGCTGTGCTTGCATCTTTTGTTGCAGGTCAGCCCCTCGCATGATAAGGGCTTGCGTCTGCTTTTCAGCTCCTTCTCAACAGGAGATAAGGCTCTCACTCAGGGCAATCTTAGCAGATTTGAGGTTCAGTATCTGCTTCTGAAGCCAGGAGACAGAATCCCTGAGTTTGTCACTTTCTTTCATCATTTTGTCCACTGAATTTAGGAACAACCAATCAGTTTCATTGTGTTCCTTGGTTCTCCACATATGGTCAAAGGTATAACTCTCTAAACAGTTTCCACCGAGAATTGCCAGTGTTCTCCACACCATTAGAAGTAGAGTCCTCAGCATTTTTAGGTCTAATCACATTAAGCAGCCAATTCCAGAAACCCCGAAGCCAATGAAATAACTCCAACCTTAATATTCTGTTCCCCTAGGACCACTCCTGGTACCAACATCTGTCTTAGGGTTCTCTACAGGGACAGAATTAACAGGATAGATACATAGAGGGGAGTTCATTAAGTATTAACTTACACGATCACAAGGTCCCACAATAGGCTGCCTGTGTAAACTTGAGGAAAAAGGGGAGCCAATTTGAATCCCAAAACTGAACAACTTGGAGTCTGATGTTTGAGGGCAGGAAGCATCCAGCACAGGAGAAAGATGTAGGCTGGGAGGCTAGGCCAGTCATGCCTCTTCACATTTTTCTGCCTGCTTTATATTCACTGGCAGCTGATTAGATGGTGCCCACCTAATTAAGGGAGGATCTGTCTTCTCCAGCCCACTTAATCTCTTTTGGCAACACCCTCACAGACACCCAGAGTCAATATTGCATCCTTCAATCAAATCAAGTTGACACTCAGTATTAACCATCAGACTTAGCATTATGTTGCTGTGCCCTGCCCAAGCTCTTTGGTATACCCAAGAGGCAATTACCTTCTCACATCACTAACCACTCTCTTTTTTTGGCACTGATCATTGTGCTTACCTTTTACCTGCACCCTACTATAATCCTGTTGTACATTGTACCTCACATTCAGTGCAGTATTCTAGCAGGTAGCTATTGCTTTGACAGCATGAATAATATGTGGCAAATATGGAAGAAAAGCAAGCCAGGGAAGCTTGGTCCTCAAGTGGGACGAGGAGGTAGCTGGCGTGTGAGACTCTACTCAGTAGGGAGGTCCCTCTTGATCTTGATCTTTCTCTTGAATGCTTCCCTTTTTAATGAAATTTTATTTTAATTTTATTTTTGTGGAGATAGGGTTTTGTTATGTTGACCAGGTTGGTCTTAACTTCTGGTCTTAAGCAATATTTCTAACTTAGCCTCCCAAAGTGCTGGGCTTACAGGCATGAGTCACCCTGCCTGGCTATGTTTAACCTTTCTCTTGATCCTTCATATCTTCCCTACCAGGGACAGATCCAGATTTTGTGAGCTTGAAATGTATACAATTTGGGAGTTCTTTATGAAAAAATGATAAAAATTACACATACAGAATTGGCTGCAAAATAGTATTTATTTAGAATGATTAAAAAACAACAAATTGCTATTTCCCTAAGCGCCCTGAGGATCTGTGAAAACAGTTTTCTATTCACTTGACCCAGAAAACTCCACAAAATCATGCAAATCAAGAGGTCCAAATCTTTGTGTTCACTTTAAGAACATACATGAAACTGCCCAGGTCATTAAGAGTACACATATGTGAAAAGCCACAGGGTATCTGGAAGATGTCACTTTACAGAAACGGTGTGTGCCATTTCAACTTTACAATGGTAGAGTTGTCCAGACCAGACAATGGGTCTGGACACAGGGTCACTGGCCTCCCAAAAAGTGCTGTATTTTTGCTGCACATGCTTAAAAATGCAGAGAGTAATGCTGAAGTTACTCTCTGTAATGGTTTAGATGTAGATTCTCTGGTCATTGAGCACATCCAGGTGAACAAAGCACGCAAGATTAAGCTGGATGTATAGAGCTCATTTTTAAACAATAAGTTAAAAACATGACATTTATAATTTTCATTTCTGTTCACTAACAAATTTCTTTCCATATACTGCTTCTCACAACTTTTTAAAGGTAAATTAAAGGAATGGCAGCAGAAAAATTCATTGACTTATTTTAGAATTAGTGCCTTTGCAGGAAAAGAGAGTTGGTGAAAGGCACTGGGAGATTGGGATGAAAAGGTTAATTCAAATATTTTACAAAAGGAACAACTCATCATTTAGAGAATAAGAAAAAAAAGTCCATTTCACAGCTGCCTTTGTTTTCCCTTTCTTACTCTGTATGCTTCATACAGGACTGAGAGAAAGTAAATGCACAACACTTCTCTTTTGCTTTAATCATAAAACTATTCCCTGAATAGTTTTGTTAGAGCAGTTGAATTTTGTTTCGAAAAAATTAGAGAAGCAATAAAGAAGAAGGATTTGCAGTTCTCATTGCTTCTAATTTTCTTCTGTAATGAGTTTTCAGCTTAAATGTGTATGCAGTTTGTCCTTTTTCCTTACGGAAGCCAAGTTTCATTGTGGCACTCAATTTCTGTTGAGGAAAAACACAAACAGTAGTATCAGCACAAAGCGAGAGTGGAAAACATTTGAAAGAACATGGAAGGTGTTATTGAAAGGAATAGATCAAAGATCTTAATTTTTTCTTTTTATGAATCATATAACAGAAAAATGTAAATAATAAAAATAATTGGATATTGCCAAGCAAAACAATGGCTTAAACTGTTTCTCAAAGTGTGGCTTGCTGACCACCTGAATCAAACTTTTCCAGGATGCTTGTTAAAAATACAAAGGATAGGTTCAACCCCAGAACTGCTGAAGCAGTGACTAAAGGAGGTGAAGCAAGGTTAAAATGCAACAAAATAACAATGTACATAGACATATACAGTCTAAGCCAGAGGTCAATAAACTATAACCAGAGGAGGAAAAATGGCCCACTCCCTGTTTTTGTAAATAAAGTTTTATTGGAACACACTCACAATCAGTCTATGGCTGTTTTTGAACTACAATGGCAGAGTTGAGTATTTGTGACAGGGATGGTACAGCCTGTAAAACTTAAACTATTTATTGTCTGGCCTTTTACCAAAGAGTTTGCCACCCCTGCTCTAAGCAAATGCCTCTCAAGCTTTATTGTGATACAAATCACCTGGGAATGATTTTAAACAGATGATTCTGATTCAGTACATCTGCAATAGGCCTGAGATTCTGTTTTTATAGACTCCCAGGTGAAGCTGATCTGCTGTCTTGCAGATCAGATTTGAGTCGTAATGTTCTAGAACAGATGTTCTACTAGAACAGAGGTCCTAGAGTACGAGGCATGTACCCTCTCAGTTCCAAAACAGACCTACTGGTTCAGAAACTCTGTGGATGGGATCCAGCAATCCACGCCTTATTGAGACCTCCAGGTAATTCTGATGCATGGCAAAGCTTGAGAGCCGCTTGTCCACATTGTACCTATGCAAACTTGACAAACCACTGTCTTCAGAGAGCCTGAAATTATATGTTCATGTTACATTCCATTATCACTGATTCTCCTAAACACAATATGTTGGTTGATCATAATAATCAAAAGGGAAGGAGACACTATATGAAATTGCCACTAAGTACCACACTGTTTTTCCCTTCTATCTGCAGTGTGGTGGTTTTAAAGACATAACATTTCAAATGTGCCTCCATTGATTTAATATAGTTTAATATTTTACTTTTGGGGACGTCTATTTTCATGGCTGCACAAAATCGCTCTGAATGCCATGTCATTTCTGAAATGAGCAACAGAGGGAGCTAGTGTTATAATATTACTACTTCAGAATAGGGGTGTTTTTGCATTGGCTGAATAATTAAGCAATGACTTCTTGACTCATCCTTGAGTAAAATGTTATTGTTTGGATTTATGGTTTCTACTGTCCATGTTCGATACAGTCCCTTCCAATGCCAAAACAGCTATGGGTTCAAAATGTCTGTCGCCTGTAAGCAATTAGATTTTATTACTGTCAATATTCCCAGACATGTTCAAATGAGGTTGAAGCTACCAGAGATTATGAAAGCACAGATTATTTTCTCATTAAATGTAAGGTTTTTGAGAGAGGAGGTGTTAACATAACTATGAGAATACGTTTAATAAGACAGAACAATCCCTTACCAGGATCTGACGGAAACTGAGACCAACAGGTAGATGCTCCAGTGCATTTCCTAGAAGTGGCTATTTGGGGACGTGATATGATAGGAGGAAGCAAGCCATGTAATGCTGAGCTGAATGATGTCCCTTACTGGTAGCACCAGAAGGAATACAAACCATTAACCGTAATTGTCCAATTTGTCAGCAGAAGAGGCAATGTTTACAAAATGCAATGAAATATATTCCCAGAGGTGAAGAACCAGCACACAGATGGCAAGTAGATTATATTAGACTGCTGCCATTAGCACCAGGAAGATTTAAATGGGTTTTGACTGGCATGGATTCAGGACTTGGCTTTGCTTTTCCAGTCACACAAACTAATGTTAATAATATAGTTAAAGGATTGAAACAGAACATACTGTATCAATTTGGCCTACCAAGTGACATTTCTTCTGATAAAAACAAAACAAAACAAAACATTTCCTGGCACACTTTGCAAAATACTAGGCAAAGTACCCAGGGCAGTGGGGACTCAGTAATGTTTCCAGATGCAGGAAGAGATGGATGGAGAACTGAATGACTGATTGAATTGACAGGTTAAAAGAGGTAGTTGAAGTCTAATGTAGGCATTGTCAGTGTGAATGAAAGAAAAAAGCAAACTAGAGAAACATCACATAGGTAGAATCTTAGGGTTTGATAATTGTTTGGATATAGAGGTCAGTGAAACAAAAATGGCTGATGAAAGAGAGATGATGATATCTTGAACATTAATAAAAGAATCAGAAAGCTAATTGAGTTTGGAGAAGATGAATTTCATTTTAGACTGAATTGGAAGTGCTAGAACACCATCTAGGTTGAGCTAAACAAGAGGCTGTTGGCATCACAACTTTAAGTGTTGAATGAGCGGTTTAGAATGGAAATAGAGATTGGCGTTATCTTTATAGAAATCTTAGGATCGTTTAGACAGATAATTTAAAAGATGATATATTCAATGACAAATTTGCTGATCCATTCAACAAGTATTTATCAAAGGAGGGTTCTATGGTTCTAGGCACTGGGCTACAGGCTGAGGATAGTAAGTGCCAACATTAGTTGAGTACTTATACAGTAGGAATTGCTTGGTGCTGGGAATGGAGCAGGGAACTTAGATGAAACTTAGATCCCACTGAGAGTAGACAGAAAATAAAATTAATAAGTAAAATATATGCTATTACATGGTGATATGTAGAAAAGGAAAGCCAGAAAGTGGAATAGAAAATGTTAGGGTTAAGTACTTTCAATTATAAATGACGTAGTTAGGGAAGGCCTCACTGAGAATGTGACATTTGAACAAAGATCAGAGCAGATAAAGAAGCAAAAGCAGCGGGGAAACCAATGTTCCAGGCAGAGCAGCAAGCAGCACTATGAACACTAAGTGCAAAGGCACAAGGGTAGGAACAAGTCTGGAGCATTGGAGGAACGAAAGCTTAGAAGGCAGGTGTTTCTGCGGCAGGGGTAGAGTAGAAGGATGTGATGTCAGAAGTAGCAGAGGCCAGCTCCTGCAGGCGTTTGAGGCTGCTGAGATGATTTTCATGGAGGTATGATATGACCTGCCTTAAGTTCTGTTAGTATCACCCAGGCTTCTGTTGGAAATGATAATTAAAAGAGAAAGAGCAGAAGCAGCTGAAAGGCTAATCCAGCTAATCCAGACAAGAAATGATGGTGGTTGGGACCAGGTTAATAGTAGTGAGGTGGAGAGCATTGGTCGTATTCGGGGTAATACAACCGAATACAACCAACATAACTTGCGGATTGATTGTGGAGCATGAGAGAAAAAAGAAGAATGAAAGATGATTCCAACATTATTTACCCTGAGTAACTGCAAGAATGGTGTTATCCTGGCTGAGAGGAAGAAGGCTGAGATGGAGTTTGTGAGAATTAAGGATTGGGAGTAGTTTTAAATATGTTAACTGTGCAATACTCATTAGACAATCCAGTGAAGTTAGAGAAGCCTGTTTTATGTGAGTCTGGATTTCAGGAGAGAATTCTGAGTGGGAGCTCCAAATATAAGAGTTATCCTGTGCAGATGAAGTTTGCAGCTTGAAACCAGTGATCTATTGGTGTTCTCACCAAGAGAGTCAGTGTAGATTGAGAAGGAGATCAAAGGCTTAAGCTTAGGAACATCCAGCGTTTAGGGTCAGATAAAACTACAGGAACAAATAAGGTAGTGACCGTCAGGAGTATATACTAAAGGCAGACACATATAGAAATAAACGTATGTGTATTTGTACTATAGAGGTGTTCAAAGGAGAGAGAGAGGTCAAGACTACCAAAGAAATGAAGACCAAGAAAGACTGAGAAATACCCACTGCAAGTGTGGAGAAGGTGAGGATTTTCCAGACAGAGAGAAATGACATTAATAAATCCAGTTTGTTGTGGTAGGGTGGTCAAGAATAACAACTCTGGAGCCAGAGTGCCTGAATTTGAATCGTGGCTCTGTACTTACTAGATGTGTAATGTTGGTCGAATCACTTAACCTCTTTGGGCCTCAGTTTCTTCATCCATAAAATGAGGATAACAATAATAATACATACATAGGGTGGTTATGAGGATTAAATAATAAAATATTTGTAAATTTCTTAGACTACATGGCACTCTATGTGTTATATATATAAGTTTTAGTTAAATCTATAGAGATTTGGAACTTTATAAAACAATTTGGAAATTACAGTGGTTGGGGTGTAGAGTAGATGGGAGAGGAAATGGTGAGTCTAAGGCTGGACATACAAATGAGGGCCAGCTCACAGAGAGTCTTCATGTTATGGGAAATAATTTGGACTTTTCCAGTAAGCATTTGGTCAGATTTGTGTTTCTGAAACACAATTCTGACAGCAGGGTGAAGGTTTACTGAGCTATCAGGTGAGATTAGAGGCCGAGTGATAAAACTGAAATGGTGTAATAAGAAAGAGCGGGCGTGAACAAACTGGAGAGTGTTAAGCAGGTACATTCAACAGGGCCTGGTCACTAGTTAGATGTGAAAAATGAGGAAAATTACAAAGTCTGAAGTGAGGCTGGGCGCAGTGGCTCATGCCTGTAATCCCAGCACTTTGGGAGGTGGGGGCGGGTGGATCATTTGAAGTCAGGAGTTCGAGACTAACCTGACTAACATGGTGAAACCCTGTCTCTACTAAAGTACAAAAATTAGCCGGGCATGGTGGCAGGCACCTGTAATCTCAGCTAGTCGGGAGGTTGAGGCAGGAGAATTGTTTGAACCCAGGAAACAGAGGTTGCAGTATGCTGAGATCACGCCACTGCACTCCAGCCTGGGCCACAGAGTGAGACTCTATCTCAAAAAAAAAAAAAAAAAAAAAAGAAAGAAAATAAAAGAAAAAGGCTGAAATGACTTCCAGATTTACTGGTTAGCTAATGATCCATTTTGTTAGAAGAAATATAGGAGGTAGAACATGTGTTAAAGACAGAAAATACTCCTATTTTGTGAATGCTGGGTTTGAATACATCTGTGACATTCTGGTTGAGATGTTCTAGCACCAAAGGAAATGGGAGCATGGAATGCGATCTGATATAAGGCTGTCACTAAAAGAGAGGAGTCCAGGCTAGAAATATGGATTTAGAAGTCATCATCATGCTGGTGGTTGGCAGAGTCATAAAATTGGAAGGGATGTCTCAGGAATTGTGTATAGAATGAGAAAGCCAAAGCAGAGCCTTGCAAAGCATCAGCACATGGAAATAAGAAGCTGGAAAAAAAAAAGCAAAATTGTTACAGAGGTAGAAGCAACAAGAAAGAGAAGCCAAGGAAGAGTGATATCAAGGGAGATAAGGACTGGAAGCGAAATGTGCATAGAGAAAGGTCAAGGAGGGTGAGGACAAAAGAGATTTTGTTAAGTGTGGCAATTACAAGAGCACTGGCTCTCCACCAGAAAAGCAAAGTGCTGAAAACAGGAAGCTAATTACAATGGGTGTAGCAGACACAGTTGGTGCCCCTCCCATATTTCTTTGGCATTCACCATTTCCAAACCTGTCGATGGCTTCCTACTTTCTATGAGGACTTTGTCATCAGCAAGAGCCCAGCCTTGTCCTGGAGCTGGCCAGATAGTTAATGCTTGCCAGGGTTAATGCTTGCAGGAGCAGCCTGCAATGATTTAAGATGTGAGTTGATTCGTAAGTACCCCAGTACTTCCTCTCCCAAGGACAAAAACACTCTTAAGATATGTTCTACAGTTTCCCAAAGGTGCCAAATGAGAATCAAATCCCATTTTCCCACAATAGTAACCTAAAAATAAACACATTCTATGTTGACCTTTTTCCTACCTTGACTCACTTCTCTTTCCCCTAGCAAAGATTATCCCCCAAATAAACTACTCCCATCAAATTCTTATCAGAGCCTGTTTCTGTGTGTGCCCAACTTACAACAAAAGGTCATAAAAGTTTTAAGGTGAAGATAAGAAATAATTAAAATAGTTAAACTTGGTTATAAATGAAAAAAGACAGGACTGTAACTAGAAGATGACATAGAATCATGAGACTTTTTTTTCTTTATGTCATGGGAGAAGCAAGTTTATATACTGAGGGGACAGAGGGGACAGAAACTATAGGAAGAGGTGAGGGTATAGGAGAAGCGATGATCTAATGGAACAGGGTCCCTGGGATAGGTGGAAGGCATGTGGTAGCAAAAGGAGGGGATAATGGTAGAGAAAGAGAGATGCCTTTTTTTTTAAGTAAACAGAAATGAGAGAGGATGGTTACAGTAACAAGAGCACAGTTGTATATGCATGTTCTGGTGGCCAGGGAGCAGAAAGGGAGCTCATTTACTAAATGTGAAGGAGATTGGGGTGACAGTATAAGTCTATTGGGCAAGAAAAATGATAGAAGATGGAGACAAATAGAACGCCCTCATTTCGGTGGCAAATAGAAGATGAGAAAAATTTAGAGAGATAAATCAAAAAACAAGTAACATAGTAATGTGGAAACCAAGAAGGAGCAGTTTTAAAGAAGAGAGTGATCAAAGTGTCCAATTTCTTGAATGAACATCAGTAATTTTGGAGAAGAGTTTCTTTTGGGTCACTGGAATAGAAGCTAATCACTCAAAGGATTAAGTGGATAGGGGAAAAAAATAGAGAATGGCAAACAGATGAAACTTTGACTAGAAGACAATTCCAAAATATGTATTCACATCAAGTTAATGAAGAAAGAACCCAGTGCTATTTCTAGGCACACCAAGATACTTATATTTAAAACTCTTTAGACATTTGGTTGCGTTATATGAAATTTCTCAGATTTGACCACTTTTAACTTACAAAAATGTCAATTTCATATGATTTGACCTAATATTCACAAATACCATGGGGAGGATTTTTACTGGCCAGAAGTCAGATTCTTAGGTTCTAAGAACTCTATCGTGAATACTTAACACAGAAAACTGCCAAGAATATTATGTGATTTGCAAAACACCATAGATGAAAGATAATGGATGAAAGATAAAAATTGACAAATTATTGATTTTATTTTTAGTGTTTGTTAATAACATATGTTCTACCAAAAAATAATAATTTCTATAACACAGTATTAGAAATAAGCAGCTTTTTTCTGGATTTTCACAAATATTCTAAAAATAAAAATGTCTCTCTAGAACCTTTAGTTTTTAATTGGAGAATTTTTGCAAGAGAAATGGCTAGAGTAGAATGAAATTATGAATGGTGATTTACCTGCTAAAGACATCATTGAGTGAAAACAACTTTAGTGAACTTTATTATTTTGGATCTTACTCCTTAAGTAATTTTTTTCTCAAAGTTAATTGCTTTGAGGCCAATGATGAAGGGCATGTAAATGCAATTAACAGATGAAAAATACCTCCTGTGATTTGCTATTAAGCAGGAGTGATGGAGTGTAACATTAAAAAATGGTATCAGGGGTGCATATTCTGCATTTCACTTTAATTATGTCAATTTCAGGTTCTGGAACACTGGAATTTCACACATGCTTAATTAAATTACGTCAGTGTCAATACTTTGAACTCAAAAGAATTTTTGGAGAAAGTTTCAGAGACAGGTAACATGGAGACAATAATTATTCGCCCTTCTGGCTACTGGACCAGAGTTTGGTCTTGAAGTCTCTTCAATTTGTGAAGATCTGAATGGAATTCAAAGCTCGTAGGACAACAGACATAACTTTGAGTGTGCTTTGGACCCATGAGAGGGAAAGTGTTCTATTATTAATTCCTCAACTCTCCAACTCCCAGAAATGGCTTCAGAAATCAGAGAGACTATTAAAATATTTTTTAATTAAAAAATTAAAATTTTTTAAAAGATAGTAGCTTTAATTACATCCATTTTATAGATAACAAACTAAGGCTTTAGGATGTTAATACTTAAGCTATATACTGATGGTCATACAGTTGATACCCAAGCTCTATCTATAATACATCATGCACTAAATTTCTGTTCTGAGTGTTCCTTAAAATGAATTGTATGAATATGCAGGAATTATATATTTTCTTCCCTTGTCCCTGTTTATGTTAACAATCATGCTTTCTTTCTTTTTTTTTTTTTCTCTTTAGAGCTCATACCCCGGGTTCTTTTCTCCACTTTACCCTTTCCTAGAGACATTCTATGATAAAAATGAAAGTTATTGAAGGGGTCTGAAGTCCTCTTTATGGGGGGCATTATTTATACTGTGGTTCCAGGAAAGACTTAAAGGTGTAATGGCATAATGGTTAGCTCAGATGCTGTAAAAAGTATCTGGGGCCACAGAAACTGCCAGCTTCATACATTTTGAGGTAGACCAGTTATTTGCTGGGGCTATCAGGCTATAGTTTTAGAACATTTGAACATGTAAGAAACTTCTTGGGGAAATAAAGACAACCGGTATTTTCAGAAGATTGAAACAGGACCCTTTCCTTGCACAGTATACAAAAATTAACTCAAGATGGATTAAAGACTTAAATGTAAAACCCCAAACTATATAAGCCCCGAAGACAACCTAGGCAATATCATTCAGGACATCTGCATAGGCAAAGATTTCATGATGATGCTAAAAGCAATTGTGACAAAAGCAAGAATTGACAAGTGGTATCTAATTAAACTAAAGAGCTTCTGCACAGCAAAGGAAATTATAAACAGAGTAAGATGACAACCTATAGAATGGGAGAAAATTTTGCAAACTATCCGACATCTATAAGGAACTTAAAACAAATTTACATGAAAGAAACAACTCCATTAAAAAGCGGGCAAAGGACACGAACAGACACTTCTCAAAAGAAGACATATATGCAGCCAAAAATTCATATGGAAAAAGCCCAATATCACTGATTATTAGAGAAATGCAAAGCAAAACCATAATGAGATACCATTTCACACCAGTCAGAATGGCTATTACTAAAACGTAAAAAAAACCACTCCCCACCCCAACCAAAAAAAAAAAAAAAACAAACAGATGCTGGTGAGATTGTAGAGAAAAAGGAATGCTTACACACGGTTGGTGGGAGTGTAAACCAGTTCAACCATTGTGGGAGATGGTGTGGCAAGCCTATTACTGGGTGTAGACCCCAAGGAATATAAATAATTCTATTATAAAGACACATGTGTGTATATGTTTATTGCCGCATTATTCACAATAGTAAAGACATGGAATCAACCTAAATGCCCATCAATGATAGACTAGATAAAGAAAATGTGGTACATATATACCATGGAATATCATGCAGTCACAAAAAATAGCAAGATCATGCCCTTTGCAGAAACATGGATGGCACTGGAGGTCATTATCTTTAGCAAACTAACAAACAGAGGAACAGAGAACCAAATACTGCATGTTCTCACTTATAAGTGGGAGCTAAATGATGAGAACACATTGACACATAGAGGGGAACAACACACACTGGGGCCTATCGGAGGGTAAAGGTTGGGAGGAAGGAGAGGATCAGGAAAAATAACTAATGGGTACTAGGCTTAATACCTGGGTGAGGAAATAATCTGCACAACAAACCCCCATGCCACATGTTTACCTATATAACAAACCTGTACAAAATAAAAGTTTAAAAAAATGGATCTGTCACTCCTGGGAATTTTATAAAAATATGGTGTCACATTTTTACATTAGTACAGATTAGGATAACATCATGGTATGTTCACAAGTTTGAAATGAGTATGTTGCAAATGTTTATTCACAAATTGAATAATAAAATGTAATAAAATGTGCAGATTTTTAGAAATTGGCATTTTATGTTTGTTCAGTTTATTTACATTGTTAACAAGTTAGGTAATTCTATTCATAATAATAGTTACCATTAACTGAATATGATGTGGTGCTGATATACATATAAACATGCATGCATACATATATATGTATTATTGTCCCCATTAACATGGGCATTATGATCCCCCTTTAAGGTGAAGAAACAAAGTGACTTGCTCAAGATCACACAGCTCATGTGTGGCAGAGCTAAAATTTCAGCTCAGTTCCTTCCGGCTTCAAATTCCACACTTTTTCCACCCTTCCATGTGCCTCCCAAAGGAGCATCCAGGTCGCCTTCCCAGTTACATATCACCTCCCAGTTGTCAGTGTAACCTTGTAAAGTGGGAGGTCAATAGGAATTATGTGGCCCTCTCAAAATTCACTTTCTTAATTGCTGAGCTCAGCCAACTCTAACTAGACTCAGCTGAAAGGTAAAAATCGCCGGGCGTGGTGGCTCACGCTTGTAATCCCAGCACTTTGGGAGGCCAAAGTGGGTGGATCATCTGAGGTCGGGAGTTTGAGACCAGCCTGACCAAAATGGAGAAACCCCATCTCTACTAAAAATACAAAAAATTAGCCGGGTGTGGTGGCACGTGCCTCTAATCCCAGCTACTGGGGAGGCTGAGGCAGGAGAATCCCTTGAACAAGGGAGGCAGAGGTTGTGGTGAGCTGAGCTCATGCTATTGCACTCCAGCCTGGGCAACAAGAGTGAAACTCTATCTCAAAAAAAAAAAAAAAAAATGAAAATCAACAAAGTAAAAACTGCTAAATTATGTTTCCTTTACCTAATTAAAATCATTTAAGAGGACTCTTTTACAAGCTAGGGTTAATAACATAGGTAGAATTTTTTTGAACCATTTGCTACTTTTTCCTGAGACTCTTAAGATAATTCACAGTTCTTCACTCATCATCCTATTTTCCTTTTAAAAAATAAACATTTCTAATGAAAGCATAACACTTGACAGAGAAGAATGCATAAATCTGACATGTACAGTTTGATGAAATATCACAATGGGAATCTCCCCATTTAGTCATCTTCCAGATAGAAAACTTTGCCAGCACTCTGAAGCTCCCTCATCCCCTTCCCAATCATTCCTCCTTCCCTCCTTCCCAAAAGAAACCATTAGCTTGGCTTCCACTACCACAGATTAGTTTTATCTATTTTTGATTTTTTAACCAATAGGCTCTTCAGGTTTTAATTTTTGTGTGTAGATTCCTTCACTCAACATGTTTATCGTTGAGTGCTTGCAAATAGTCATAGTTCTTTCATTTTCATTGCCTTCATTATTCCACTGAATGAATATGTCACACTAAAAACCCCATTCTACTGTTGATGAACATTTGAGCTACAACCATGTACCACATAACAGTGTTGGTCAATCACAGGCCACATATTTGACAGTAGTCCTGTAAGCTCATAACTCCATGTTTTTACTGTACCTTTTCTATGTTTAGATATGCTTGGTTACACAGATACTTGCCATTGTGTTTCAATTGCCTGTAGTATTTAGATCAGCAATGTGTTGTATAGGTTTGTAGCCTAGAAGCAATAGGCTATGCCACATACCCTCGGTGTGTGGTAGGCTATACCATCCAGGTTTGTGTAAGTACTCTCAATGATGTTTGCACAATGAGGAAATCACATAACAACGAATTTCTCAGACTCTATCTCTGTTGTTAAGCAATGATGATGTTGCTTGACTGTATTTCCATTTTGGGATTATTACGAATGACCCTTCCATGAACATTTTTGTACATGACTCTTGGTGTAAATGTTCAACTTTAATAGATACTACCAAACAGAGTTACAAAGTGGTTTATCAATATACTTTCTTACCAGCCAGGCATGGTAAGCAGGAATTGTTCCTACTCTTTTTTTGTTTTTTGAGACAGAGTCTCGCTCTATCGCCAGGCTGGAGTGCAGTGGTGCGATCCCGGCTCACTGCAAGTTCCATTTTCCGATTTCAAGCGATTCCTCTGCCTCAGCCTCCAGAGTAGCTGGGACTACAGGCATGCACCACCATGCCCGGCTAATTTTTCTGTAGTAGAGACAGGGTTTCACCATGTTGGCCAGGATGGTTCCTATTCTTTTAGTCCTGAGTTTCAATGTAAGTTATTAACAAGGTTGGGAGCCAGAAAGAGGCATCACTTCTGTCTTAGTGTAACATAGAAATGCTAAATATTGCACCCAGGATGACTCAGCGATCACTCTGGACTGTGTCATTGTGAGCTACCTCCTAGCTGCAAGTATTAGCACACTAGCTAGATGTGTTTTCTGAACCATTCTTCGAACAGCGGCAGTTTAATAACGTGGCAGGGCACCAGTTGATGATCTCATGTGTGAGTAACCACTCTTAAATTACCTTAGTGTTGCTGTTGATTCATCAGGGTGAAAGCAGCAATATCAAAGTAAGCCACGCAGGAGGGTGGAGACACATCAAGCCTAGACACTGTGCTGTGACCACATCAAAAATTAACACTAGGGTCTTCCTAAGGCATCTGCCTATCATAGCGTTTGTATGAAGTTCTGAAGACACCAGAACTTTTACAATGCCACCCTAGAAGGTAGCATTAGTGGAACTGACAACAGGTGCCTGAACACCTGACCCATTTCTTTTAAGTAGGTCAAAACCTTTTATAAAATTTCTTATGAATTCTAATACTCTTAGAAGTTCTTGCAAATGTTACCTGCTTTTTACTTAGTTAAGAGAAGATCTGTGAGAGTTGACAGTTTCCCTTAGGTAATTCTGGACACCAAGGACAATCCAGAACTAAGTATGCGAAATGAAATAGATTTGTAATCCATCTGTGGAAAGTTCAGTGAGGATGTGAAGATGGTATGGAGAAACAGAGACTAAGATTCTTGAATTTATTTGCTCTCTCTTACCCTTTATATACATATGTATATGCACACATATGTAATTGTTTTTCTTGCTGATATTAAGGAGAAACTGAACAAGCAAATTGAACTTGTAGCTTTCAAAGAGAACGTCCACTCCTTGCTTCAGGAAACTTAAGTAGGTGAAGAGGAAAATACAATGTAATCTCTGAATAATAAAAAGAGGATTTAACAGAGGCTTAATCTCCAATGTATTTCTAGGATCCAAAATTTGACTACAAATCCATTCTCAAACTCTTGGTTGTCTTTTTTTTAAAGTTTTTTAAATTACATGAATGGTCACTAATTCCTAATAGAGCATCAATACTCTTAATTACCTTTTCTTCAGCCTTCTGAGTCATGTACTGTCCTGTGCTCGATGATGACGGTGCTGTTGTTTTTAAGTATTTGGCCATTAAAAAAAACCCTCAGTAACCTAAAAATGGGGCTTGCGTGTTCCAGTCTACTGATGCTGTCTTCTTGCCATTTGCTTTTGGTGACATCAGTTGACTTAGTTGATTTATATAATACAGTTCCAACCAACCCTGGCAATTTTTAAAAAAGAAATGACAGAAATCCCCTGTGGGTGGAAAAAAAAGAAGAAAAGCAAGAATGTGTTTAAGGGAGAAGGAGGGAGAATGAGATAATAGGACTGCTCTTATCCATTTCACAGGCATAGGTCAATGCATATGTCACTCATGAATTTGAAAAGTGAGCCCTTCTCACTGTGTAAGCAGAAAGCAGTTTCCTCCCCTCTATAAGCTTCTGCACAGGTGGGATACTCTCCACTGTGGAAGGTGGAGGCTTCTCTACTATCTTTCTGGCTGCATTAGGCTACCTTTGTCTGCTCTAGTATGGGAAAAGAGGAAAAATAAACAGTAGAAAAAGTCTTATTTGACTGGAATAGTTTTATCTGAAATTTATTTGTATCAGCATAATAAATTTAAATATAAATGATTTTTTTTGTGTGTACCTAGTGAGTTTTTAAAGCTATGTTTTTCACCTAGGCACAGTGGCTCATGCCTGTAATCTCAGCACTTTGAGGGGCTGAGGCAAGTGGATCACAAGGTCAGGAGACCAAGACCATCCTGACTAACACGGTAAAACCCCATCTCTACAAAAAGTTAGCCAGGGGTGGTGGCACGT
>CAUYLG010038225.1:0-21983 GCA_963573385.1 Cacajao melanocephalus | reverse complement strand
AGTGGTGGGGTTGTGTGTTGTGTGGGGGTGGGTGTTCTTTGTTGCTTTTTGTTTTGTTTTCTTATCTTCTTTCTTAAAAAAAAAAAAAAAAAAAAAAAAAAAAAAAAAATATATATATATATATATATATATATATATATGTATGTGTGTGTATATACATAAAGGTTGATGTTAGTATTTTACTAAAACCTTAAAAATTTTATTTTTCTTATTACTCTTCTCATTTAGCTTATTCCGTAAATTAAATACACACTTGGAAGAAATAAACTCTTCCCTATTTATTAGAATTTCTCTTTTCCCTTTGTCTTGAATTCATTCTTTTGTTCTGTGAAGTTTATTTATTGAGTACTTACTGTTAGGCACTGGGGATAGAGAACAAGATAGGCAACATTCTGTCCTTATGGAATATACTGTACTTCCGTGTCTGGGAGACAGAACACAAAAATAAATAAATAAGATAATGTCAGATATTGTTAACAAAAAGAGTGATTAGTACTCTGTGGCCCTAGCACATACGGAGTTGGACAAGATTACATCCGGAGGACTATAAATGTTTGAATATTTATCAAAATATTTCAATATTTAAAAGTTATAAACCAAGCTACATCCTTGGCCCAGCCTGATTTCCTACACAGCATCTTGAGTTGCCAGCAGCCTATACCCTCAAGACTCAGAGGCTAAAGGAACTGCTCTCTTCTCCCATCCATCCTCGTAACCTGCCTGACTGACTGGTAGTATAGATCTGTTGGGGCAGGGCAGGGATGATTGGGGTGGTACCTAGACCCATCAAAAACAGTGTATTAACAGATCCCGCCAAGTCCCCAGGAATCTGGTTACAGAGAGGTTCACTTCTCCAGTTCATTTTTTTTTCAACTCAAGTCTTCTAGGAAGTTGTCAGCCCTTCTTAATGTTTCACTATCAGAAAAGGGGATACAGGTATCTGCGAAACCTGGTTTGCCTGGGCATTCAGTTTAATTGATTTGGGGTAATGAACTTTAACTGAATAAAGCTTTTATAAGCAGCCACTCTTTCTAAGATTTCTCATGGCAGAAGTTGTGTTCATTTTCTCCTTCACACATACTGGAGCACTGAAAGCTCTTTATCCTCTGGACAGTGGGGCCTCATTCAGCTAGCACCTCTTTCTTGTAATTGTCATTTGCTCAGTTGATCACTGAACTTTCAAAAAGCTTTCTTACAAGGAAAGGAAGAAAACAAGTCTGTTTTAGTGCTTGGGGTATACAGGGCTCTCTAAAGTGCAGGGCCCTGGCAGAGGCTTCTTTTGCCCAGGTCTAAGGATATTGATATTGGACTGGGGATGGAGGTGACCATACGCTAGCCTTTTACATGCTGTTTAACTTCTCCCTATCCTGCTATTTTTCCTAGTCTCTCACTCAATTTATTTTAATTTATAAATTTGTTTGATTTGTAAAACAAAATTGATATCACTTGGGACACCTGTATCTGAAAAGTAAGCTCCAAATGAAAATGAACATTTTCCAAGAAGTTTTTTGGTAAGATTTTAAATAACAATGACTAGTTTTCATGTCTCACTCTTCTTACCCCATAGGGGCAAACTATTCAGAGGTGTTGTAGATTTGAACATTGGCTTTAATGTTATGTTTTATTTCTCACCTTACAGATGTGAAAGTTGTGTGGATTTACTGTTTGTGAGAGGAGCTGGAAACTGTCCTGAGTGTGGTACTCCACTTAGAAAGAGCAACTTCAGGGTACAACTCTTTGAAGATCCCACTGTTGACAAAGAGGTTGAGATCAGGAAAAAAGTGCTAAAGATGTAAGTATTCCTGCTTGAGTGATTCAGTCAACAAGAGGACTTTAACAGTTATGTCAATAATTGATTATTATTTGCTGATAAATATGGAGAGATTAGCAAGTTCTTAGAGAACTGAGTAATATTATTTATCTTTGTGAAAGAAGAGTCTCTTGATGGCTTCATTATTCATTTGTATTTGTTCTTTGATTAATAAACATGTATTGAATATTTACTGTGTATAAATACTGTGTTATGCGTGTTAGGCAGTAGTTATGAAGTGATGAGTAAAACAGCTATGTCCTCTGTTCTCATGAGACTTACAGAACAGTAGCGTAGGATAGCAAAAAGACAAAAACCAGGTAAACCAAAGCAAATATGTTATTTATTATAGATTGAGAATAGTGCTATATAGTTAGTGACTGAGTGTTGCTGTGGTCACTGATGTCAGGTATTGCCTGAAGAGGTAACATTAAGTTGAGGTCTGAAGGCTAGAAAATTATGTGTTAGCTATATTTTGGTATGTATGTTTTTGTGTACATACAAATACATACATATATGGGCATAGTATATATATGTGTGTGTATATATATGTATATATATATTAATCTTTTTTATTTACAATTTAGGTTTTACTTTTTACTCTTGGTTAATAGTTTTGGGTTTTATTTTGTCCATTCTTTTATTATAAGAAACTTATTTCTTTGAAATTAATTGATATATTTATTAATTTATTTTTATTTTCAGTGGTAATACATTTCAACCCAAGTAACCAGTGTTTTAGCAGCATCTTTCTAGGTACATAACGAATGATATTTTATCAATGTCCCCAGTGGCTCTTTCATTGTTTATAACTTCTGGGAGGTAGTCTCTTAGATTCTGATCTTTCATTGTTAATTCCTTGCAATTTACTAATTCTTCGCAGGTATATTATAGTATTTATAGATTTTCTTGATCTCACATTTTTTTAGACTATGTCATGAAAAATGGAGGATTTGCTTCAATTTTTTGTGTTTTGGAAATTAGTGAATCTATTTCTTAGAAGTAAATAACAAGTAAAAACTTTTGCAGGAAGTAAAAAGACAAGAATTATTACTAAGGGTGGGTTTGGAAATGACACAAAGGTTATGTACTGTGAACATCAGAATGAGACTATGAGGATCAAACAATCATTTTCCTTCAAACTTGATAGATAACTATACTCAATATTTACTATTAAAAATAAGATTATAATAAAATGGATCATTCTTTAGAAGGTTTATATATGGTAAACTTAGAAAATAAACTTAGAAAATAAACCATAATTTCCAATGATATGCCTTGCTTAAGCTTATTTTCCAATCTTTCAAGCTCCTGATTTCTTTTTCCCTGAAGTCTTAATAAGGATTTTGCATATTACACCATTTTCTCCTGATCCTACTACTTCTCTGTAGTCATAAGAATTTAAGAATTGCATTTTTGGTCTGGTTACAAACCTGGTGTCAAGAAAACGGTGTTTTATGCTGGGTGCAGTGGCTCATGCCTGTAATCCCAGCATTTTGGGAGGCTGAGGTGGGCAGATCACTTGAGGTCAGGAGTTCAAGACCGGCCTAGTCAACATGGTAAAATCCCATCTCTACTAAAATACAAAAAAAAGTTTAACTGGATGTGGTAGTATGCACTTGTAATCCCAGCTACTCAGGAGGCTGAGGCAGGAGAACCTGGGAGGTGGAGGTAGCAGTGAGCCCAGATTGCGCCCCTGCACTCCAGTCTAGACAACAGAGCAAGACTCCATCTCAAAAATAAAAATAAAAAAAAAAGAAAACGATGTTTTACACAGTAAGCAATTCTTTTCCACGTATCATATATGAATTAGGTAAGAACAAGCAAACCAGTTAGATAATATTAAAAGCAATGATATGTGATATGTAGATTTATTTTTTCTTTTCTTAAAGATACAATAAAAGAGAAGAAGATTTTCCTAGTCTAAGAGAATACAATGACTTCCTGGAAGAAGTGGAAGAAATTGGTATGTTTTTAATTTGATGTATGCTAGCCTATAAGACCATGTGCTTTTACTTTTTAAATGCTTAGGAGAACATCTCACATAAAAACCTCTAAATAGGTTTTGTTGTGATAGCTAACATTTACTTAATTACTTTCTTTTGCAAAGAACCTATTTAATATTTTTTCTTAGGAAAAATATGTTTAATAGAGGTAGTAACACTTTGTAGCTGGGGAAGAAGACTATATGGGTACATACATCTGTATGTTGATAATGTATTAGCATAGTTTAAATGAAAGGAAAGCATATTCTGATTTTTTTCAAAAATGGGGTTCCTGTTAACCATATTTATAGTGACTAGAGCCATATGTTTATCATTGTTTGTGCTGCTGTGGCTGTAGTAGTCTTAAAGTACTTTGAGGCAGTTTATTGTTGAAGTGGCATTCTATTAATCAGTATTATTCTGTAATCAGAGGTTGGTGTAATCTTTGTGCCTTTTCTTTCTGATGTGTTTAGTCAAAAGGATGATTTTTGTCAAGAGAAAACTAAGCTCTCTTAAATGAAATTTCAGAGATGTTAAAAAGTTTGGAAGTTGTTATATATTGATTTAAAAAATAATGTTGCTTTTTAAAGTTGAAATAATTATTACTAAGTGCGGGTTTGGAAATGATACAAAGGTTGTATACTGAGAACATTAGAATGAGACTATGAGGATCAAACAATCATTTTCTTTCAAACTTGACAGGTAATCGTACTCAGTATTTACTATTAAAAATAAGATTATAATAAATGGATCATTCTTTAGAAGGTTTATATATGGTAAACTTAGAAAATTCACATTCCTGAGGAATAATATTTTAATTCCTTTAATTTCTTTACAATAAAATCCAGAAAATCTTTTTGTTTCAACTGTTATCTGAAACTTTTATATGTCTAAGTTCATTTGTTATGCCATAGTAAAAGCACATGCAAAACATAATTTAGGGTTTCTTTGGGATCTTTCAGTGCTATAAGAGCCACTGCTTTTCCATTCTACATGTATTCATTGCATTTTTTGTGTTATCTTAGCAATCGTGAGTGACTATGGATTTTAGCTGAAAAGATGGTAGAATTGGGAGTGACAAGGCAAAGTGGAAAAGTTAGGATGTAGACTGAGAAGAAAATCCATAAAGAAATCTGTAAGAACTGGGCAAGTATGAAGGAATGTAGAAATCTGGCTATACATAGATATTAAGTATAGGACAAGCAGTTGGATAGCAATTGGGAAGAAAAGCAGCTTACATATATTCTAAAGGTAATATGATCAATCAAAAGTCTGGTCAAGCAATAAAGGGAAAGGAGATTTTAGGTGTTGCAGTGCAAGTTGAATACATGATCACAATTCCAAGCAGGCAGTCAGGATAACTAAAAGAAACTAATGTACAGAGAAGGTGAGGAATAGGTTTAAGGGATGAACTACAAGGAGATCTTGATGCTGGGATTAAGGTTTTGATTGAGCTATGATTAAAAAATACACACAAACACATACACACACACATACTTTTGCTCCAAGATAAGTCAATTTGAAGGTATGGTCTATATGAGGACCATAGGTAAACCATGTTTATGTTCAGACATTGGTACTAGAATTGATAGGCAAGAGCAAGTGTGGATATTAGGGGTATACAACATGTAATGCTTTCTTTACCAAATACAGAAACTGTGGCTCAGACCGTTTAATTTGAAAGTTATTCTGCTATTATGTGTATTTACTTGCAGTATGTGGAAACTCTCTTAACCAACCTCCACTTAATTGTCTCATTGAAGTAACTGACATTCCCCAGTTTTTCCGTAAAATGTACTCACTGATACCGACAGCATAGTGAATGCATTGTGAATGCTGTCAATCAGAAGTTGCCCTTGAGTACACCTCTGTACTTCTCCCACCAGTTCAATTATACACCAAGAGTTATTAGCCTTGATAACCAAACCTTCTTATATCAATTGTACTTGTTATTGTAGTTATGTAATTAAATATATATTTAAATACTATATGTAACTTAAATACTTAAAGTTAAATCATGTGTAAGGTTAGGGAAAAAATTACAAAACTCTAGATGGATTCTGCTTCTTAGATTTTTAAGTCACATCTTAACAAAATGGGAATTGGCCAGGTGCAGTGGCTCAGGCCTGTAATCACAGCACTTTGAGAGGCTGAGGCAAGAGGACTGCTTGAGCCCAGGACTTTGAGATCAGCCTGGGTAACATAATGAGAACCGTCTCTGACAAAATTTAACAAGTTAACTGGCTGTAGTGGCATGTGCCTGTCGTCCCAGTTACTTGGGAGGCCGAGGTGGATTGCTTAAGTCCAGGAGTTAAGGCTACAGTAGATGGTGATTGTGTCACTGCACTCCAGCCTAGGCAACAGAGCACGACCATGTCTCAGAAAAAACAAAAAAACAGAAAACAAAAAAGGAAATTGAACAACATAGATGACAATTATGGCCTATATAAGGAAGAAGCAAAACTCTGAAGACTAGAATTTGCTGTATGTCATTAAGTTAGAGAATGACTATATGCTTACTATATATGTTTTAAGTTAAAGTATTTAAAAAGAGAGATGTATGTGTGTGTTTCCCTTCTTTGACAGACTTACTTAAATAATCAACTTTAAATCCTCATTGTGTTGATTAAAGAGTGGTTCTACTGTATTTAAAGATATTGATGGTTTGTGGGAACTAACCTTTTGGATTTATAGTTTATTTTCTGAACTTTAGCTCAATTCAGCAGGTTTTAAGATTATTTTATGTGAACTGCTTTATTGATGGGGATATCTGATATTTGCCCTCAATTAGCTCAGACTCTAAAGGGAGAGATAATTATGTTAACTAACAAGTATAATTTAATGTGGTAAGTCTTATTCATAGGCATTTTTAAAAGGCTATGGGAATACAGATAAGAAAGCAATTATCCTAGCACTGGGAAAGAGAGATATGGTTTGGTGAAGTTCAGAGAAGAGATGACACGTTAGTTTGATCCTGAAAGAGGAATACGAGTTCAACAGATTAAGAGGGCTTGGAAAAACATTTGTAACCAAAGAAAAAGGCATGAGGTAGAAACATGTTGAGCATGTTGGAGAATGAGCAAGTAGTCTATTATAGGTAGATAAAACATGAGGGGTGATTAAAAATGAGGCCAGAAAAACAGACTGGACCTGGGTTAAGGAGGCCTTAGTACCATAGACAACAAAAGCAAAAATAGATGGGATTGTAACAAACTAAAAAACTTCTTCACAGCAAAGGAAACAACAGAGTGAAGAGATAATCTGCAGAGTGGGAGAAAATATTTGCAAACCAGACATCTGATAAAGGGTTAATCTCCAAGATATATAAGGAACTCAACTCAGTAGCAAGAAAATATTTGATTAGAAAATGGGCAAAGGACCTGAATAGACATTTCTCAAAAGAAGACATATGTATGGTATATGAAAATGTGCTCCACACCACTAATCATCAGAGAAATGCAAATTAAAATCAAAATGAGATATCATTTCACATCTGTTAGAATGACTGTTATCAAAAAGACGAGATAAGTGTTGATGAGGATGTGGAGAAAAGGGAACCCTTGTGTGCTGTCGGTGGGAATGTAAATTAGTATAACCATTATGGAGAACAGTATAGAAGTTCCTCAAATACTGAAAATAGAACTACCATATGATCTAGTAACCCACTTCTGGGTCTATAACCTATAGCCCTATTCACAATAGCTAAGATATGGAATCAATCTAAGTGTCCATCATTTGGATGAATGGATAAAGAAAATGTGGTACATATACACATTAGAATACTTCAGCCTCAAAAAAGAAGATAATTCTGCAATATGCAATAACATGGATCAACCTGGAGGACATTATGCTAAGTGAAATAAGTAGTCACAGAAAGAGAAATATGGCATGGTCTCACTTATATCTGGAATCTAAAAAAGTTGAACTTAGAGAAGTAGAGAGCAGAATGGGGTGGTTACCAGAGGCTGTGGGATGGGTGGTGGGTGGGAAAAGGGGAGTTGTATGGAGTTAATCAGGTAAACTCTGGAGACTAGGCAGTAGTTTTTATTATTTTGTTGGCTAACAGATATAAAATTTCAATTACATAAGAAGAATAAGTTTTTGAGGTCATTGCACAGCATGGTGACCATAGTTAATAATAATGTATTGTATATTTCAAAATTGCTAAAAGAATAGATTTTCAATGTTCTTGCCACAAAAAAGCATGTCAAGTGATGGATATGTTAATTAACTTGATAAAATAGTTACACAGTGAATACATGTATCAAAACATCACATTGTACCCCATAGATATATATAATTGTTATTTGTTGACTGAAGAAAAAAAGGAGGGCTTTGTAAACTGGGCTGTGAGTTAAGATGTTATTCTGTGGCTAAGAGGAGATGCTCAAGAGTGAGAAATGATTTTTTAAGGGGCCATTGCAGTAATTTGGATGATAGATAATGAGGGCTTAGAGTAGATAGTCACAGTGGGGACAGATAAAGAGGATATTTTAGGGATAGAATATTTAAGTGGTTGATTTGATGTAGGGAGTGTGTTAGAGAGAGTAGGCAAGGATAAAACATTATGACCTGACCCTGAGCAGTTGTATGGTGTTAATCAGGTAAACATGGGAGAATAGGCAGTATTTTCTATTATTTTGTTTTGTTGGGTGAAGTGTGTGCAGAAATGAGAGATGAAGTAAAGACTTTAGTTTTAGAACTTTTAAGTTTTGTCGGGTGTGGCTCCACCGCTTAGTTGTATGGCATTGTTTGCCATATAAATAAAACTTCCTTTTAAAATCTTGTTTCAATAGCTTTCTATTTTGTGTTTTATTCATACTTTTAAAGATAATTAGTTAGATGTCTGTGATATCTGTATTGACTATGTTAGTCAGAAGTATAAAATGTTAATTTAATGGACACTAAGTACCAGAATGAGCTGTACGTACATTATCTAACATAATTTTTGAAACTCTTTAAGAGACAGGCATTTTTATTTCTGTTTTGCATCTGGGTGCCCAAGATTGCATTGCTAGTAAAGGATGGAGCCAAATTGTAAGTAATAGGATTTTCTTGCTCTCTGAGTCTAGAACACAGAGTTCTGTGAAATTATTAGAGATGAGAGAAAAAAGGTAGGTTGGGGCCATATTTTGAAGGATATTAAAGATGTCTGAATTCAGATCTTACAGGTAGAAGGGTGCTGTTGGAGATAAATGTTTAAGTCTGGAATGAGAGGACTAGAATTAGTAGGGTGCCTCAGAGGGTCAGTGTTTGAGGATTCATAAATTGGGGATTGAGGTAATTTTGTTGTATAAATTATGACTCTTTTAAACATGAATATAAAATTGAAAAAAATTACAATTTTGAATAATAGCATCAAAAATTTTCAATAGAAAGGGCACACATGAAGATGGACTTTCTTATGGCATTACAATAGGCTCTTTTCTGTGGTTATGACAATCTATACATAAAATTCTTGTTCCTTATGGCTCTAGGGATTATCTCAAAGGTTTATTCTTAGTTTCATAATGAACAGATTATTCTTTTGGTGCAGAGGATACTTATTTTAAAAGGGTGAGAAAGTCCTAAGGGCTTTAATTATAAATTCTGGATGTCAAAAAGACTTCACAATTGTACTTAAATAACATTAAATCTTTCAGAAAATACAATAGGCTTTTTGTTTGCTTTTAAAACTTGACTAAAGGCAGGTCAGCATCTGAACTAAATCAGTAAGCAGATAAAGGGTCAAATGATTGTTATAGAAAATTAGGTTCTATTCCTTTTTCTTCAAGGCTGTTATACCAACCTGATTCATTGGGTATGAATGAGACCTGCTTCATCTGAAAATTATTAAAAATAGCAATTTACTTTTATGGTTCTTTTGTTACTTTTTAAAGGAAGATATTTGTATTATCTATAGTTATGATTTCCATTTATTATGTTGCTATTACCTTTGCTTCTAAATTAAAATATGAAAGAAATTATTTTACTTTTATTGGAATTCATAAAGTTTTCTTTGTTATTTATTTATTTATTAGAGATAGGGTCTCACTCTGTCTCCCAGGCTGGAGTGCAGTAGTACCATCATAGCTCACTGTAGACTCAAACTCCTGGGCTCAAGTGATCTTCCTGTCTCAACCTCCCAAGTAACCAGGACTACAGGTGTGTGCTACCACACTTGGTTAAGTTTTTAATTTAGTTTTTTGGTAGAGATGGGACCTCACTATGTTGACTAGGCTGGTGTCAAACTCCTGGCCACAAGTGATCCAGAACTTACAAAGTTTTTAATAAGCATAAAAGAAAGACATTGTGGCCGGGCGTGGTAGCTTATGCCTGTAATCCCAGCACTTTGGGAGGCCAAGGTGGGTGGATCACTTGAGGCCAGGAGTTCGAGACCAGCCTGACCAATGTGGTGAAACCTGGTCTCTACTAAAAATACAAAAATTAGCTGGGCATCGTGGCCAGCACCTGTAATCCCAGCTACTCAGGAGGCTGAGGCAGGGGAATTGTTTGAACCTGGGGACTAGAGGTTACAGTGAGCCAAGCTCATGCCACTGCACTCCAGCATGGGCAACAGAATGAGACTCCATCTCAAAAAAAAAAAAAAGAAAAAATGAAACTGTATATAAACAGATTAATTGCACTTAGGATTTAAGTTTACCTATTTCTGGGTTCTGTTTAATGGAAAGTTAAAATCGGTAGTAAACTGTCTAGTTTGGTGATAAAAAGTGTTTTTTAAACTGCTTTGAACATACTGGTAGAGCTCTACATGGGATAGTAATTTGACCACTTACTTTTCAGTAGATTCATACTATAAGAAACCAAGATTATTTAGTCCTGTCATTTTGAACCTTCCTCCTTTGCCATGTTCAAATCTGTAATTATAAAGGTTATTTTAATTAAATCTATAATTATGAAAGTAATTATAAATGTTGGTATTAGTTTATTTCTTCTCATGATAATTCAACAATCATTTCTTACCAGATGGAAACTTTTATTTTTAAAGTAGACTTTCTTTAGTAAAGTTTTAGATTCACAGCAACACTGAGTAGAAAATACAGAGAGTTCCTATATATCTCTTGCCTCTACATGTGCACAGCCTCCCCCACTGTCAACATCTTGCACCAGAGTGGTACATTGTTAGAATCAGTGAACCTACATTGGCATATCATTATCACACAAAATGTATAGTTTACACTAGGATTCATTTTTGGTGCTGTTCACCCTATGGGTTTTGACAAACATATAATGATGTGTATCTATCATTATATCATACAGAGTCATTTTTAACTGTCCTAAAAATCCTCTATGTTTTTCTGTGTGTTTATTCCTATCTACCCATAACCCCTGGCAAACACTGTTTTTTTTTTAGTTTTTATAGTTTTGACTTTTCCAGAATGTTATATAGTTGGAATCACACAGTATGTAGCCTTTTCAGATTGGCTTCTTTCACTTAGCAATATGCATTTAAAGCTCCTCTGTGTCTTTTCTTGGCTTTATAGCTGATTTCTTTTTAGTGCTGAATAATATTCCATTTTTTTTTTTTATCTACTGAAGGATGTCTTGGTTGCTTCCAAGTTTTGGCAATTATTAATAAAGCTGCTGTAACCATTCATTTGTGGGTTTTTGTGTGGACATATGTTTTTAACTCATCTGGATAAATACCTAGGAGCTTGATTGCCAGATCATGTGATAGAGTATGTTTAGTTTTGTTAGAAACTGGAAAACTGTCTTCCAAAGTGGCTAAACCATTTTGCATTCCCACCAGCAAGGAATGAGAGTTCTTGTTGCTCCAGATCTGCACCAGCATTTTATGTTGGAGTTTTGCCATTCTAAAAGGAGTGCAGTAGAAGTAGTGGAAGTGATAATAAAGATGAATCACACCTAGAAACTACCTTTAAGGAACATTCTAATAGGTCAGACAAGATGTGCACATTGAAAATAATTATACAGGGTAGAAAGTGGGTAAGTGCTAGCAGAGCAATATTAGATAATGTAAGCATTCAGGGATGGGGAGATTGTAACTGCGAAGTGTCTCATAAGGATGAGCTGGTGATTAAAATGGGTATCGAAGGGTGAATCAGATGTGGATATTCACTGTTGTTGTGGGTTGAGGTTGGTAGTGAGATGAGCCCTATGGGTAGAGGGAACAGTTTAATCACTGATATGGAAATGCAAAGTGTAGGGCCATGCAAATGCAGAGGACTGCTAGGTAGCAGTAGTTTTCAGGCATTGAGAGAAACAATAAGACTAGTTTTCTAGGCATTGTAGGTAAAAGTTCAGATTTGGAATCAGATAGCCTAGGTTAGTGGCTTGAACATGGTTGCTCACACCACTAATCCCAGCACTTTGGAAGGCTGAGGTGGGCGGATCACTTGAGGTCAGGAGTTCAAGACCAGCCTGACCAACATGGCGAAACCCTGTCTCTACTAAAATATACAAAAATTAGCCAGGCGTTGTTGTGCCTGCCTGTAATCCAAGATACTTGGGAGGCTGAGGTTGGATCTGGTAGATGTTGAGGATGGTGAGAATTGTGAAAGATCATTGGATTTGGTTGCTCAGAGGATGGCCTATTAAATACAAGGAATAGATTGCGAGTGGTTGGTAAAGATAGTGGAATCACCATTTTAACTAAGGATCAAAGGTACCTTTTTCAGGGTGCTGCTTGTCTGGAGCCTCCCTCTGACTGTTTTGTGTCAGGACTAGAGTGTGATTTATGAAGAATGTCCTACATTGTATCCTAGCCAGATTCTCTGACTTATTTTCTTTTCCACTTAGCTGGAAAAGTAGCTAGAGGGTTATTGCTTCTCATTTTCTCTTAATTCTTCCAGAGTAAAAATTGCGTAGGATAAAACTGAATAGACTTTTGTCTTTATACCTAAATGAGCCTGGATATTCAAGAGTGATTATGATAAATTGATGTTCTGAAATAAGTTATCCTTTTAAGAAGATAAAAATGAAATTATAGAACAAATTGGTGTTTTGAGTCTGTTTGATGGTTTTACTCAACAACACAAGCAGCTCTGTGTTGGTCTTTCAGTATTACTTTTCAATTCTTACAAGTTTCTGTAATTCAAAAACCTAGGAACTATTTGAGATGGTTATTGGTTAAAAGAAAGAGAGAGATGGGGAAGGAATCTGTAGAAATCCAAGGGATAGAGCAGTTATTTAGGGTAGATCCATCTTGTTTGTAGGACAAGAAGTAGGAAGCAGTTGGTAAGTAATTGGAGAAGGGGTGGAAGGGCTAATAATGGATGTAGAAAGATTACAGGGGAAACTAAGGAGACTTGAATTGAATTATGGAACAGGAAAGTCTTACTGATACGGATTCTTCCATATGAGTTTATAAATAGCGAGAGGGTCTTTTTTAAATTGTTCAGAATGTTATAGTAACTTTTTGATTTACATATGTAAAATTAAAAGGGAATATGGCATTTATAATTCAAATTATTTTGATTTATAATTATAAAAAGAGAGTTCTAATTCACAGAAAATTTAGTAGTATCTAAACATGTCTCAGTGGTTCTCTTAAGAAATTCTTTTAGTCTAAGTTTTGGTGCCAGTTTATCCTTTATTTTTCTTCTAAAGTTCCAAATCTTTTATTTCATACATTTCTAGAGCTAGACTACAAGGGGAGGTAGTTTAAGCCTTTCCCTACTCATGTTGGAGACAACTGGAATGGGAATAAAACCTGTTTTTTATTTTATATAAATTATACAAATATATGATTTTTTATTTCTTTTTAAAATTCTGACTATAGTTGTAGATTCCAGACTTACTCTTTATATTTAAAAAATGTAAACAATATTTTGTATGCTTTTAAAGCAATAGAGGGGACTATAAAAATCAGATCTAATGTAAGTATAGCAGGCATATATCTCAGGTTTTCTGGAGTGATCCTGACATTTAGGTATTTTGTGCAAGTCAGACAGCCTGTCCTTGTATTTGGCTTGGAAAACATGGTTGCCGTAACTAGAGCTAGTCTCTAAAATAGGTAGCTGATTAAAAGGTCACAAATAGAGCTATAAAGATTGTCAACCTAACAAATGAGTCACTGTGGTATTTCTTTTTTATTATCTACTCAAGATTTATATTAAAACAACTTTTCATGTCATTGTTTTTTTTTCTGATACAGTTTTCAACTTGACCAACAATGTGGATTTGGATAACACGAAAAAGAAAATGGAGATATATCAAAAGGAAAACAAAGATGTTATTCAGAAAAATAAATTAAAGCTGGTTGGTTGCTAAGTATTTTCTTCTTCTTTTGTCTTAGAAACAAATGTTTCCACATGATACTTTAAAAAGGCACCTTCCTTTAAACCAGTTACATTTATTAAAAATTTAGCTGAAATCTAGACCGGAAATACAAATATATGCTGTATAGGTAATGTAGGTAGGCAGGCACACATTACTATCGCAAAAACCACTTTGACAGCATTATGTTAGAGTGTGCTTTCTTAAGGAAATGGACCCATAAGGTAGGTGATTGTTAAAGCTAATTTTGCCTGTATAATTCTCTGGTAAGTGAGCATTTGGACAATGGTCACAAAATAATGGAGCCTCATTTTTATCCTTGAACATTAATTTCTCTAAAGGAGAGTGCAAACCCAGATAGACATTGACAGAGCTCCCAAGAGGGAGATAAAACAAAGACACTATTTATTAGAAACTAAAATGAATTCATGATTAGATCAGAGGAACACATTTGTAAACTAAGCTTAACTTTGGTTTCTCAATCAGTTACCTTTTTTGTTTTACTGAAATAGTAATATTGCTAGATATAAATGTGATTTTGATTTGTTTTAGTTGATCTTATGTTGAAGTTTGTTTTGAAAATATTTCAGGAGTCATTATTATGAAATGTATTAAAATGTATTCTATAAAGAAAAAAGAATTGTATGCATGCGAAAAAGCCATTGTCTAATTTATATACTTTAGCTATAATTTCTGTAGTACAGTTTGGCTTTCTAGTTGTAGGGGAAAGCTGAGCTAATTACACTTAAGGTACTTTATCAGGATTTTGTAATAATCAGTGAAAAGGATACAAGTATATTTGTATCCTTAACTTGTATATCACATAGCTTATATTTTCATCTTGTATTTAGAAGAGACTTTCTCCTTATAGTCTTAGAGTGTTTTATTTCAGCACTTTGTTTGCAGTACTTTATCAGGAATTTGTAATAATCAGTGAAAAGGATAAAGTAGATTAGGATCACATAGATTACATTTTCATCTCGTATTTAGAAGAGACTTCCTCCTTATAGTCTTATAGTGCTTTATTTCAGCACTTCTTTCCTGCTATAACACTCTCAGTGAATTGATACTACATTTTCCTTCCATTCATACCCAGCCTGGCTTTCTGTTTTTTTGTTTTTTTTTTTAAGATGAAGCTTGCTCTTGTCACCCAGGCTAGAGTGCAATGGCATGATCTTGCCTCACTGCAACCTTTGTCTCTTAGGTTCAAGCAATTCTGCTACCTCAGCTTCCCAAGTAGCTGGGATTACAGGCACCTGCCACCACACCTGGCTAATTTTTGTATTTTTAGTAGAGATGGAGTTTCATCATGTTGGCCAGGCTGGTCTCAAATGCCTGACCTCAGGCGATCTGCCTGTCTCTGCCTCCCAAAGGGGATTACAGGCGTGAGCTACCACACCTGACCAAAAGCATTTTATTTCTGAGTGCATCAGTATGCCATTAATGTTACTCTGTTTGCCTGGTAACCTTCTCTGGGTACATCAGAAGATATATGCAAAATAGGTATGGGTAGGTAACATGTTTCATTAACCCCAAGTGTTGGGATTACAGATATGAGCCACCACAATCATGAAAGGGCGTTACATTTTATCAAAGCCTTTTCCTGCATGTATTGATATGATTATATGATTTTAATTATTTTGTTAATGTGGTATATTAATTGATTTTGTGTTTTGAATCATCTTTCCATCCCAAGGATAATTCTCACTTGGTTATGTTGTATGATCCTTTTAAAGTGCAGCTGGATTCAGTTTACAAGTATTTTGTTGAGGATTTTTGCATTTTTGTTCGTTAGGGATATTGGCTCACAGTTTTCTTTTCTTGTGGTATCTTTGTCTGGTTTTAGTATCAGGGTAATAACGATGGCTTCATAAAACAAGTATGGAAGCGTCCACCTCTTCAGTTTTTTAGAAAAGTTTGAGAAGGATTGATGTTAATTCTTCCTTAAATGTTTAGCAGAATTTACCACTACAGCTTTTTCTCTGTTAGGAGGTGTGATTACTGATTCAGTGTCCATACTAGTTCTATCTGTTTTCAGATTTCCTATTTCTTCATAATTTGGTCTTGGTAGGTTGTATATTTCTAGAAATTTGTCTATTTCTTCTAGATTAACTGAATTGTGTAATTGTTGGTGTATACTTGTTCATAGCAGTCTCTTATGATCCTTTTATTTCTATGGCATCAGATGTAATGTCTCTTCTTTCATTTCTAATTTTGAGTCTTCTCTCTTTTTCATAGTCTTGCAAAGAGTTTGTCAGTTTTATCTTTCCAAAAGACTTAATTTTGATTTTTTCTGTTCTTTTTTATTTTCTGTTTCATTTATTTTTGTTCTAATCTTTGTTATTTATTTTAATACTTTGTTCTGCTAACTTTGAGCTCAGTTTGTTATTTTTCTAGCTCATTGAGATGTAAAGTCAGGTTGTTATTTGAGATCTTTCTTCTCTTTTAAAGTAGGTGTTTACCACAGTAAACTTTCCTTTTATTACTGCTTTTTCTGTATCCCTTAATTTTTGGTAGGCTGTGTTTTTGTCTGTGTTTGTCCTGAGGTATTTTAAAATTTCCTTTTTGATTTCTTCTTTGACCCAGTGATTATTTGAGTGTATTGTTTAATTTTCACATATGTGCATTTTTGTGAATTTTCCAGTTTTCCTTCTGCTACTGACTCCTGGTTTTAGTCCATTGTGGTTAGGAAAGATACCTGGTATGATTTCAGTCTTCTTAAATTTGTTAAGACTTGTTTTGTGACCTAACTTGTGATCTATCCTGTAGAAAGTTCTGTGTGCGCTTGGGAAGAATGTACATTCTGCTGCTGTTTAGTGGAATGTTCAGTATATGTCTGTTAGTTGTTATAACAGACATGTACAGAACTATAAAGTTGTTTAAGACTCCCATTTCCTTATTAATCTTCTTTCTGAGAGTTCATGCAGTATTGAATGTGAATTAAGTCTCCTCCTGTTGTTATACTGCTATTTCTCCCTTCAGTTATCAATGTTTGCTTCATATATTTAGTTGTTTATAATTGTTATTTTTATTTTTATTTTTTGAGATGGAGTTTCGCTCTTGTTACCCAGGCTGGAGTGCAATAGCGCGATCTCAGCTCACTGCAACCTCCGCCTCCTGTGTTCAAGCAATTCTCTTGCCTCAGCCTCCCGAGTAGCTGGGACTACAGGCGTGCGCCACCGTGCCCAGCTAATTTTTTGTATTTTTAGTAGAGATGGGGTTTCACCATGTTGACCAGGATGGTCTTGATCTCTTGACCTCGTGATCCACCCACCTCAGCCTCCCAAAGTGCTGGGATTATAGGCATGAGCCACCACGCCTGGCCATAATTGTTATATTTTTCTATATGTTGACCTTTTTATTATTATATAATGTTCTTGTCTCTTTTGACAGTTTTTTAATTAAAGTCTATTTCATTTTTTATTGTGTTCTTTGTCTCAGTGAATGATGCCAGCATTCATCCAGGTGCTCATATTTGGTTAGTCTTTATATTCTGTTGATGATCACTCTTTATCATTTTTTAAGCCTCCTTTCCCTTTCCATTCTAGATTGTTACTTTATTTAGGGCTCTTATTTATTTTCTTTTCTTTTCTTTCTTTTTTTTTTTTTTTGAGACAGAGTCTCGCCCTGTCGCCCAGGCTGGTGTGCAGTGGCGCGATCTCGGCTCGCTGCAACCTCTGCCTCCTGGGTTCAAGCAATTCTCCTGCTTCAGCCTCCCAAGTAGCTGGGATTACAGGTGTGCATCACCATGCCTGGCTAATTTTTTGCATTTTAATAGAGACAGGGTTTCACCATGTTGGCCAGATTGGTCTTGAACTCCTGACCCTGTGATCCCTCCACCTCAGCCTCCCAAAGTGCTGGGATTAAAGGTGTAATCCACCACGTAGGGCTCTTATTTCTTATCTGGGTTATTTGAATATTCTTCTAACTAGTCCTGCTATTGTCAGTCTTGAACCCAATTGATCTTTATGTACACCTCACTGCTTCTAGTCATCTTTCTAAAATCATCCCTCAACTTCCCTTAACATGTTCGCAGTGGCCTTATATTCCACTAGTATGGTATAACAGCATAGTTGTTCTCTTTGATAGTAACATGTCGAGATGAAATAAAATAAATTCTACTTCCTTCAACATGGAATTGCTACGTTATTAAATAATAAGTGACTAGTGTCAATAAAGAAAGTATCAGAGTGTGTTATATGATTGCTCCTGGCTCCTAAATTTATTCCACGCCGTATATAAATTTTTGTTTTAGACTCGAGAACAAGAAGAACTGGAAGAAGCTTTAGAAGTGGAACGACAGGAAAATGAACAAAGAAGACTATTTATACAAAAAGAAGAACAACTGCAGCAGATTCTAAAAAGAAAGAATAAGCAGGCTTTTTTAGATGAGCTGGTATGTATTAATACTAATTGTGATTGTAAAAGACATTTTTCAGGATTTACCTTTCCTATTAGGCTTGATGATGGCATTTAAAGGGCATTTCCACAGTGTTTGTAAACCTGGTTCACCTTTAGTTTTGTTGGTTATATATTGATATCCATGTATTTATTGCTGAATAAGAAGTTGCTGCCCACTCCCACTGAACAATATATTTATTTTATGCTCACAATTCTGTGGGTTAGGAATTAAAGTAGTTCTTTTGGGCTTCTCTGCTTCCCTAATATATTCTGAGGACACGTCTTCATGTGGTTTTGATAGCAACAAGAGGCAGCCAAATGCCGAGGCAGATAGGGACGGGTACCTGGTGAAACCACACCTTCATGTCAAAGACAGTTTAAAACCTGAAACCTAAGCTACAAGTTAAATCTTTGGGCCAGGTTGAGAACGTGGCCTTCTGTTTGGTGTGCTTTTCTCTGATTGATCCCCACTCTTCACCTATTTTATATATACCTACCCTTTCCTAATTGATTTTCTACACTGTCATGCTCACCTTTGAGTGGTGTCTTCACTTCAACATTTTTTGCATACTCATAAGCCAATCAGCATGTACCCCTCATTGTGTGCCTATAAAGACTGCAGACTCTGTAGGTAGAGGAAGAGACAACCTGACTTTGGGGAAGACGACCTGCCCTTCCTGTCTCCTCTCCAGCTCCCTTCTCTGCTAAGAGCTGCTGTTTTCATTGCTCAGTAAAATTATTGCCTTCACCATCTTGTAACTGTCCCTGTGACCTCATTCTTCTTGGATGCTGGACAAGAGATTGGGACCCACCAAGTGCGGGTACCCACAAAGGCTGTCACACTGGCCCTTTGCCCTTGCTGGTGGAGGGCAGCCGGCCCAGGCAACAAGGCCAGGGGCCAACTGAGCTGCTAACACACTGCCGTCTGCAGACAGTGGAACTAAAGGAGCACTATAACAACTCTCCTGGGGCTTTGGGGTTGGGGGCACCCTCACCTGGGCACTGCCACGTTCCCCTCGAGTCAACTACTTGGTCTGGCTGTGGGCCCCACATGGAGTTTGCCTCTGTGTCCATGCCCAGAGTGGATGGCTGGGTCCTGCACTTGCTTACTTGTGCCTGGTCTGACTGCAGGCCCTACACAAAGCTTGTTCCTGTGTTGGTGATTGGAGCAGCCAGCTAGATCTGCACTCACCCACATGCTCACTCCTACAAAAGGTTGAGTGCAGTGGGCCGAAGAGAGGGAAGTCCCTACCGTGAGTCTGGTGAAGGGGCAGGCTACATCAGAAACTGCATCAGTTTCTGTAATAGTGTGATTGTACCTCTCACATGTTGGCTCACGGTTACAAGAGAGAATATTCCAAGAATAAGGAAGTAGAGATGCTAATATTTTAGGGCTTCGGCTAGGAAACTAGCACAGCATCAATTCCACCATATTTATTATTAGTAAAAGAGCCCACTCAGTTTCAAAGGGAATGGATATAGATTTCACCTCCTGATGGGAGTGTTATGGCCATCTTTAATCCACAAAGTATGTACTGTGGAAAAAATATGGTTTTCTAGAATTTGGCATAATATAAATTCATTTGGGATACTCTTATCTCGGTGTGAGTATAATGATAAGAATTATGAAAATAACTTTAATTGTAATTTGCCTTACCCTTATGCCTATTTATTTATATCCTGCCAACTACTATGAAGGATTTGAAGTCATTTCCTAGATAGAGTATTGTTTATGGACATGGTACTACTTACTTTATGTACCTCTAAGAACGATACTAAATTGAGGTTCTAGAATATTTTGCTTCTATATTTTTAAGAAACTTTTTGTTTAGTATCCATTGTGTTTTCAGATGAGAGAGTGACATTACAACTGAGATGAGCCAGTACATTCTTAATTGCTTATATGGCTTTAAGCTAACTGACTAAAATAAATTGTTTCTGGAACACTTTTCTCGTGATTAATACTATTTTTCTAATAATGAGCTCATTTGTTTTGGCTCTATGCTGAAGTATATATTGACTCTTTGTACTCTGTGACAGTATATTTTATATTTTTGCATGAAAAAATAATGTATTTTTGCTTGAAAGAAATAGCAGTGTTTTTGCAAATTATTGTTTTCCAGCAATTAGCTTCTTAGGTAGTTAACATTGTTAGATAATGGCAGTAATGATAACTAAGGTTTATGAAGTGTTTCATGGATTTGTTATTATTATTTGATACTTATAACCCTGTATGATATTGATGACATCACAAACTAGAAAATCTTCCTCTCCAGGAAAATCTTTTTGCATTCTTCCCTTTCCCTTTATGTTCATATAATTTATTTCCCTGAGGCTTTTTAAAAAAATTTTTTGTGGTGTTAATACACTTAACTTTCTTGTCTAGTTGATAATGCTTTTATCCTATGATGGGGAAATATGCATATGTGTGTTTTTCTACTGTGATTTTTGGCAAAAAAGCATTTAAGTCAATTAACTGGAAGTAAAAAAAGAGAATGCAAGATTACTTAAATTATAAGGAGGTGAGAAACTAAAGGAAAAATAAGGTTAAGGGTATTAATGAGGCTTAGTTAGAAAATGCTGTCATAAAACTCTATTTTCTATGAGTGAAATGTGAATTTGACTCCAAAACTGAGGACAGCAGCATATTGCATAGAATAATATCTTCCCTAGCAACTTTCATTAGTTCTTTTTTTTTTTTTCCTTTTTCGTTTTTGAGACGGAGTCTCGCTCTGTCACCCAGGCTAGAGTGCAGTGGCCAGGTCTCGGCTCACTGCATCCTCTGCCTCCTGGATTCCAGTGATTTTCCTGCTTCAGCCTCCCGAATAGCTGGAATTAAAGGTGCAGGCCACCACGCCTGGCTAATTTTTGTATTTTTAGTAGAGACAGGGTTTCACCATGTTTGTCAGGCTGGTCTTGAACTCCTGACCTCATGATCCCGCCTGCCTTGGCCTCGCAAAGTGCTGGGATTATAGACATGAGCCACCGCACCTGGCCTTCATTAGTTCTTTCTTGAAACTATTAAGTGCCAGGTATGGCTTTAACAGTGAAATGACATGTTGCGTTTTATATTTTTGTAGATGTTTGGTGAGAAATTAAAAACATTAAAGAAGAATTAGTAAATTGATGTTACTAATTATTAGTATATAATTACTAATTACAGTTGTTTTATTGAAAGATTCTTCTCTTTGTTTTATACAAAGAGTTACATGCTCTTTCTTGAATAATGCTTCTCTTCTATATAATTAATTGAATGAACTCCAAATAGAGAACTTTGATAGAAAATATACTTTTTTTTTGAAAGAAAGAAAAAGAGAGAAAAGAAGAAAGAAAGAGTGAAAGAAAGAAAAAAAAAGAATGAGAATGAAAGAGAGAAAGAAAGAGGAAGAGAAAGAGGGAGAGAGAATGGGATTCTTGTTCTATTGCCCAGGCTAGAATGCAGTCTAAAAATGGGTATTAAAAACCTCTTTTATGCCAATAATTGAGCTTAACAATGGAGACATGAAGGAATAAGGGATGAAAATAACAAACAAGCAGCCAACTAATAT